>VDFB02353493.1:124973542-125056714 GCA_007258455.2 Sequoia sempervirens
TGAATGAAATGAACATGTAAATTGACATTTTTTATTATTCCTAAATGATAGGAACATGTGGGGACGTCCAAGAAGAGCTCCTACAAAACAGGAGCACATGGGGCGCCAACATGGAAGGTGGAACCCACCTTGCTTAAGTTAACTATTTGGAGGATAGATAACACTTCAGTAATGCATGTAAAGATCCTACAAGTTAGGGATTGATATTTACATGAGTGGAATTCAGTTCAGTTCAATTCAATTCAATTCAGTTCAATTTAGTTCAGTTCAATTCAGTTATGGTTCAATTATCTTCAGTTGCATGTAGTTAGTTTCAATTGAATGCTAGTTGACTTTAGTTGACTTGAGTTGCATGACTAATGACTTTAGTTACATGATAGATAACAGGTGGACACGTTCATTTAAGTGGGGATGATCAATCATGCATAATGTTTGCATGAATTGATGGAGAGATATGTTTCAGTTAACAAAGATTGACTTGGACCCACCTTGGGCGCCCAAGTTGGCATCTTGGAGTTAACACCTTTTGCATGAGAAGATATTTATGAGGCTGAGTTAAGTGGGCCCATTCTTGGGTGCCAACTTTGAGGAGAAGCTTGGAAGATATTTTCTTGACCAGCGATCAGTTAGGAGTTCAATTTGGGGCACCTAAATTGAGGAGACTTTGGTTTTGACTTCATGTTACATGATGAAACTCTACTTGCACAAAATAGGCATAGGTTTTTTAGAGGAGATTTGTGCTCTTGTAATTGACAATTATTTGGAGTTTTCAATGTTCATTATTGTCTATTAATTGCAGCAAGTTGAAGAGAGTTTGATCAGAGTTTATTGCAGGTTGTGAAGAAGGATTGTTGAAGGCAAGAAAGCATATCAAGTAAAGGATTGATACAGTGTTATTATAATCTTGTTCTAAGGCTAAATAATACAAGCACTATTGATTTTGGTGGTGGATTTTTTTCCCTAAAGGGTTTCTCCACGTATATGTTGTGTCACTTCTATTTTCTTGTCTCAATCTTCTACAATCTTCTCTCTCTTTCTACAATTGGTAAAATTGATCTAAATAGTAAATCATACACAAAGAATTTGTAACAAAGAACACTTAATTAGATCTACAGTCACATTGTTTTACAAGTTTTAAGCTACATAATCACCTCCATTTTCAACATTTGGTATTAGAGCTAGAGGTTGGGTAGAGTTTGGGATGCCTTTCTCTTAAAAGTTTGAAGGTTTTTTGGCTATAGTGGGAGCTTTTACTATTGTTTTATTGTTGATTTGTTAAAGAAGTGTGTTACAATGAGTTCTACTTCTTGTTTAGATATTGAAAGATTCAATGGATCTAGTTATGAGATGTGGAAACTAAAAATGGAGGGTCTCCTTGAAGAGAGAGATCAGTGGTTAGTTGTTTGTAATGAGACAAAAGAGTTTTGATGGTTCTATAGAGAAATCCTCAGATGATAGTAATGATGAATTGGTCATTTCATCTAATACTATTTGTGATAACTCTTGGCTTATTGATTTAGATTGCTCCTATCATATGACTCCTAACAAGGAGTGGTTCACTAAGTATACTGCATATGATGGAGGGAATGCTTTCTTTGGAGATAATAGGACAACAAAGGTTGTGGGAAAAGGAGAGGTAAAGTTGTGTTTCAGTGATGTTAGGGTTAAGACCCTTAATGATGTTTTACATATTCTAAGACTTGCTAGAAATCTACTTTATGTATCTAAGTTCAATGATTCTAGAATGCATGTGACATTTGACAAAGGTGGTTGCAGATTGGTGAAAGGAATATGGTGGTTGCTAAAGGATCTCAGATTGAGACTTTGTTTATGCTTAATACATCCAATTTGAATAAATCAGTCAATGTAACTAAAGCTGAAAATACATGTATGTTGTGGCACCATAGATTGGGCCACATTGGTGAAAACAGTCTTAGGACCATTGTTAATAAGAAATTGGTTAATAGTATTCTTGATTATAATATTGGAAAAAATGATTTTTGTGAGCATTGTGTGTTTGGAAAGCAATCTAGATCTTCATTTCCTAATGGAACAAATAAAGCTAAAAGAATAAATTAGAGATTATTCATTGAGATGTAATGGGCCATGTGGATATTGACTCTATTGGAAAATCTAAATATTATGTCACATTTATTGATGATATCTCAAGATACACTTGGATCTATTTTATGCATAACAAATTTGATGTGTTTAATAAATTTAAATGTTGGGAATGGGATGCCATTTAATTGCAATCCTAAACATATTTCATATATCTCCTAAGTCCTTGGAAAGTGTTCCCCAACACTAGGATTAGAAAGAGATTAAATTTGAATGAAATGAACATGTAAATTGACATTTGTAATTATTCCTAAATGATAGGAACATGTGGGAACGCCCAAGAAGAGCTCCTACAAAATAGGAGCACATGGGGCGCCCACATGGAAGGTGGAACCCACCTTGCTTAAGTTAATTGTTTGGAGGATAGATAACACTTCAGTAATGCATGTAAAGATCCTACAAGTTAGGGATTGATATTTACATGAGTTTAGTTCAGTTTAGTTCAGTTCAGTTCAATTCAGTTATGGTTCAGTTATCTTCAGTTGCATGTAGTTAGTTTTAGTTGAATGCTAGTTGACTTCAGTTGACTTGAGTTGCATGAATAATGACTTCAGTTGCATGATAGATAACAGCTGGACACATTCAGTTAAGTGGGGATGATCAATCATACATAATGTTTGCATGAATTGATGGAGAGATATGTTTCAGTTAACAAATATTGACTTGGACCCACCTTGGGCACCCAAGTTGGCATCTTGGAGTTAACACCTTTTGCATGAGAAGATATTTACAAGGCTGAGTTAAGTGGGCCCATTCTTGGGTGCCAACTTTGAGGAGAAGCTTGGAAGATATTTTCTTGACCAACGATCAGTTAGGAGTTTAGTTTGTGGCGCCTAAATTGAGGAGACTTTGGTTTTGACCTCATGTTACATGATGAAACTCTACTTGCACAAAATAGGCGTAGGTTTTTTAGAAGAGCTTTGTGCTCTTGTAATTGACAATTCGTTGGAGTTTTCAATGCTCTTTATTGTCTATTAATTGTAGCAAGTTGAAGAGAGTTTGAGCAGATTTTACTGCAGGTTGTGAAGAAGGATTGTTGAAGACAAGAAAACATATCAAGTAAAGGATTGATACAGTGTTATTGTAATCTTTTTTTAAGGTTAAATAATATAAGCACTATTGATTTTGGTGGTGGATTTTTTTCCTGAAAGGGTTTCTCCACATATATGTTGTCACTTCTATCTTCTTGTTTCATTCTTCAACAATCTTTTGTCTCTTTCTACAATTGGTAAAATTGATCTAAACAGATAATCATACACAAAGAATTTGTAACAAAGAACACTTAATTAGAGCTACAGTCACATAGTTTTACAAGTTTTAAGCTACATAATTACCTCCATTTTCAACGGGTTTTTCATGTTTGAACTAATAGCTCCTAAACAGCTTGTTTTGATTGTACTAATATTTTTTTCCTTTTATCAATGTAATGGCGCCATCCTTGTTGAATCTTCTTGCGAGTTGGCTCCTGATCAAAAGTTTGTTTTTTAACAAATGATATGAATGTGTTGTTTAGCATTTTTATTAGCCTTAAATTCACAAATAATTATTATAAAGAAAGAGATAATCTTAAACATTATAAAAGGAAAAAAAATGATAGAAAAGTGAGATATTTTAGCGATACAAAGAGAACAATGAAGAAGATAATATGAGAATAAAGTATTAGCACAAAAATTTAAATCTATTGGATATAATATGAATATATGATTTTATGGATATTGTCCATAATAATTTTTTTGTCATAAAGAAACATTTTAACACATAATAATTAAAAATTTGTAATTTATATAAAATAATTTAGATATTTCGAAGATTAAATATAAAGTAACTTTTTTTTGGTTTCAAAGAATGATCAAATACATTTATTTTCATAATATAATATAGTATTATATTATATATATTAGTATATAGAATTAAAATATTAAATAACATAATAGAGATTATATTTCATTGATATATTATATAATATGTTTATAATATAAAATTAAATATTTAATATTAGTTAAACGAGATTTAGTATGAGTTAATAAGTTCACTACAATTTAAACGTATAGTAAGTATACTTTCAATTATATAATATAATTTACAATTTAAATATAGATATAACAAATAATATATAAGTATTTTTGACACTATATAATTAAAGAAGTTTAGTTTGTCTATGTTAAAATGAATACTAATTTTTTTTATTATGAATTAATAAGTTGAATACAATTTAAATATATAATAAATATTTTATTATAATCTATTAACATATATATTAATACTTTAAAACTATTAACATGTATAAGTATAACAAATAACAAATAAAAAAGCAGTTATAAACTCCAAACAAACCCAAATCCTTGCCCAAAAATCTCAACGCTCCTAACACAATCCTTCAAACAATTATCAGTCAAATCTCTGCATGTCCTATCCATACATTATTGTAATGGGTAAGATGTCCTTTAAAAATCTATAAAGTACAAAATTGTGTCCTAGCAATATTTTGGAACTAAGATAAATAGGGATGAGGGGGAGGTTTGAGACAGCGCTATAGAGCCTCACTGAATTTCAAGGAACGACATAGAGATAGTAGGGGTCAGCACATAGGGAATCCTCTCAAAATATACCATAGCAACGTGGACAAAATAAGTAATTAGACATAAAATAATGAGTATGATTATTCATAAGCAACAACATTATATGTGACATTACATATTCCTCTCAAAATATACCATAGCAACGTGGACAAAATAAGTAATTAGACATAAAATAATGAGTATGATTATTCATAAGCAACAACATTATATGTGACATTACACATTCTGTCAATAAATTAAAAAGTCAATCATACATTCATGATCCTTTATAGATTAAAAAAAACTAAATGTCTTGAGTTTCAAGACAAGACAGTATGACATATAGTCAATGTCATATACAATGGCAATGTTATACACAATGACGCAACATATAGCAAGCAAGTGGCAAGCTCAAACGGTCTATGCTTACTCCTTTGTTTCCATGCTATGTGACAGACTCATTCATCATCATTGCCACTCTTTGAATCATCTTGCTCATCAAATTTTCTGTGTACAATTGCAACCAATCCTTTCTGCAACTCAGTACCCTCAACTCAGTTTCAACATGCAAAACAAGGATCCTAAAACTGAAACAAGGCTGCTATTGCACTCTATTTTTTATGCTCAATTTTTTCTACACAAAGTCTTGTTTCCCCTTTTTCCCACTTATTGGTTTGCTGGTGTAAAAGGTCTGCTCAAAATTATTTTTATTTTTTTGGGACCCAAACCTTCTCAATACGTTTTGTTCTTTGGAAGATTTCTTGGTGTCCCTAGTATGCTTCAGGGGTCACTGGTGGGATGCTCTTTGGGATGCATTTATTATGTCCTCTCATTTCTTGGATGATTGAAGACATCTGCACTCCATTCCTTAGTAATTTCAAATGGACAACAGGGAGGATGAGGGGAATTGTTCTCCAAAATTGGGGATGTGGTATGGCAGAATGTCAATGATATACATGATGAATCAACATGGAGCAAAGGTAGTAACGAGGCTTAAACAGCCTGTGCTAAGTTTTTACATCACATATATTGCCTAAGGATCACCATCACTGCTCCTCTTTGAGTTATCAAACATCTTTTGTTGCACGTCATCCAATCTTTGTTGCAATTTGCAGAACTGTTGATTATATCCTCCACATGGACTTCTTTTGCTAATTCGTTACAACCAATGCTGCAATCTTTGCATTATGTGCCTCAAATATTGTATGGTATTCACCAATAAGCGACTTGCACAAAATCTGGTTTAGCTTAGCAGCAGCAGAGATTCATTAATAACAGACATAGAATCACCAACTTATTGTAAATACCATAACCTCCATTTACATCCCTTTTTACACAACCATCATACACAATTTTTCTCAAGTCCTGAAGATATAAGTCAAATCGCTATCAAGAGGAGCATAGCTGAAGCAAATACCATTCGGAAACTTATTCCTATCACGTCCGGTGACTCTCAACAGAGCAAAGCGTTACAAGATTGCAGCCGACTGTACGATCTTTCTGTGGACTATTTGACAGACGGTGCATCAAAATTGTGAAATCTCTTCACAATCGAGGCAAGCAGTGGATGTTCAGAGTTACTTGACTGCAGCCCTGACCAACTAGGTCACCTGCCTGGACGAGCTCACAAAGAAGCAAACGTAAACCTGCGCTCCTATGCTTTCGCCAATCACATATCTAACTGCTCGCGCTTTGTAAGTAGTCTTGGTTTGGTAAGAAAATATTGGATCGGCGGCACGTTCAAAAGGGGTCCCACTAGAAAAAGCCTGAGTTTCTTTCACAATTGCCTACAAATATTTCAGCTTCTGGCTATCTGATTCCTCCATTAATCGGTCTCGTCCAACATGTGTGTCAAGCTCTTGTTGGGATTTGCCCAAAATGTTTGGTTGCTTCATCAAAGCTGACAGTGCCCACTCGATGGTCACAGAAGATGTTTCGTACCTGCATTTATCATGCTCTGCAAAACCAAAAGACAAGTTTGTGTAAGTACCATCTTAAAAAGCTTTTCACATGCGCGGTCGAAGTAACATACACCTTAAAAATGTTGAAGGAAATAGGTCAATGAAAACTGTGAAAATCAAACGGTTGAAGTTGTTTGAATCGTATCCCATCCCTTTTCCTGCAACTTGGGCCATCGATCTGACAATTTAGCTTTGTCTCTTTCAAATAGGGATACGCCTTCGGTGTAAATCATAGCAAATAAAAAAGGGGAAAGATCGTGAGTTCCAAATATTGTTAATATATCTTTGAAAGCAAAGGGATAACGAAATCACATTAAAAAAAATCTCTAAACCATTAGTGAGAGAGAATCCTCATAAACAAATATAAATTTGCATGCATAATTTAATCCCGAATAGAAGACTTGACATAGTAACAAGACAATACAATTAATTCAGATAAAAGGAGAGGTTGATGGAGTTAAAATAATCTAAAGATGCTTTCCTCGTCATTTTCAAGCATTGAATTGGTTTGAAGCACCTCTCTCACAATTCATTTGGGCCAACCATATTTCATTTCCTTCACAAGTTCCTCTCCTTTTGCTTTTTCTCATTCTCCACCTCTAACTTTTTATTACACAGATGTGCAGGCTTCTTGTAAAACAGTTGGTACTATAAAACAGGGCTTTAAAAACTACCCCGATACCGGATGATGCATGTGATTCTATGATAACAACAGCACGGTCTGGATTTCCAGGCGCCACCAAAAAACTCTTTTAGAAACTGGAAATAAAATCTTCATTCCTTCTGATCATTGCAGGTCTGACACGATGCACCCTGCTAAAGTGTAAGCTCATGTTCGTAGGTGTCTTCAGTTAGCATCATAAATATCTCCGCAAGGCCATTGTCCCTGTTTGAAATGATGGAAATGGTTGACATCCCTCACAATAATTTGTCTTGGAACAATCTTGGAGATAAAAGCTTTGCATTTAGTGTAGCAGTGAACACATACTTGAAGCTTCTTGAAGACTCTCATATTTGTTAAGCTGACGTGCAATTCCCAAATTTTCACCTCCTGCATGCCATTCAGTACATTTCTTCAAGCTGAAAAATACCCTGCTGCACTGCCTTCATCTCCAAATCCAACTTTGCATGGATATCCTGTGTCTGTGGGTGTGATCTGTCTCCTACACAAAAAATGTGTACCACTTTAAAAATTTCAATCCAACTGCATCCAGGTATCTTCTCAATTCCTCTATCTTTCATCCATCGCCTTACCTTTTGAACTTCATCCCACTTGCCCACTTCTGCATAAATGTTTGAAAGAAGAATATAGATTGCAGCATTTTTTGGTTCTAGCTCAAGAAGAAGGTTTGCTGTAAATACTCCTAAACCTATATTCTTATGCGATCTACAAGCACCAAGCAAACACATCCACACAACCGCCACAGGTTTAATTGGCATTTTGATGATAAAGTTTAGATTTTCCCCTAGATAGCCAGCACGGCCAAGAAGGTCAACCATGCACGCATAACAACCAATTGTAGGCGGAATGCAATAAGAGTTACTTATGCCATTAAAGTATTTACAGCCCTCGTCCACTAAACCTGCATGGCTGCAAGCAAATAAAACACAAGCTAAGCTTACATGGTCGGGGTGCGTTCCAGATTGTTTCATTAGTTCAAAGAGTTCGAGAGCATCCTTGCAAAAGCCATTTTGTGCATATCCTGCAATCATAGCATTCCATGAAATGACATTTCTTTTAGGCATTTGGTCGAACAGCTCCCTTGCCTTCTGTAGACTCCCACATTTTGAATACATGTCTACCAGAGCACTTGCAACTATAACATCTGACAAAAATCCACTATTGATTATGCCTTGATGGATGTCTATACCCTGTTCTAAAGCTCCCATTTTGGCACAGGCTGAGAGGATGCTGGCAAATGTTGCGGAGGTTGGCTTTAATCCTGCTAACTGCATTTGCTTATAAGTCTCAATGGCCTTTTCAACAAGCCCACTTTGCGCATAGCCTGCAACCATGTCATTCCATGAGATGACATCCGGTGGAGGCATTTCTTTGAAAAGCTTCAAAGCCTGGTCAAGAGCACCATTTTGTGCATATCCTGCAATCATCGCATTCCATGAGACCATATCTCTTTGAGGCATTCTATCAAACAGTTCACGTGCCTTGTGTATCCTCTCACATTTCGCATACATGTCTATGAGAGAGTTCGAAACTAGAACATCGGTGGAAAATCCGCTTTCAATTATGCTTTGATGGATGTCCATACCCTGTTCTAAAGCTCCCATTTTGGCACAGGCTGGGAGGATGCTGGAAAAGGTTGTGGAGTTTGGCTTAAAACCAGCCAACTGCATTTGCTTGAACGTATCCAAGGCTTTTCCAACAAACCCATTTTGTACATATCCTGCAACCATGGCGTTCCATGAGACAACATCTGGTCGTGGTATTTCTTGAAAAAGTCTTACAGCCTTGTCAAGACCACCATTTTGTGCATATCCTGCAATCATTGCTGTCCATGAGATCACATCTTTTTCAGTCATTTTGTCAAACAATTGACGTGCCTTGTGTACGCTTCCACATTTTGCATACATATCTATCAGCGAATTCTTAACTACGACATCAGACAAAAATCCCCTTTCCATTATGCTTTGATGGATGTCCATACCCTGCTCTAACGCTCCTATTTTGGAACAAGCTTGGAGTATGCTGGAAAAGGTGAACTGATCAGGTTGAACCCCTGTTCGTTGCATTTGGTGATACAGATTCATTGCCTCGTGAGGATACCCATGCCTTCTGTAAGCTGCAATTATGGCATTCCACGAGAAGCCATCTCGTTCTTCTTCTTTCATGTCATCAAAAGCTTTCCGAGCATCCACCAAACTACCGCACTTGACATACATGTTGATAAGCTTGTGTTGAATAACGTTTCCATATCCCCTTTGGGTGATGAGAGAGTGGATTTGTTTGCCTTGTGAAAGCGCTTTCTTGGCAATGCAGATCTGCAATAGTTGAAGGTACGTGTTGGACTCTGCAGGGACGTTGCGTTCTGTAAGCAGAATGTGTAGCATCCCCTTCAACTCACCTTCTCCGCATAATGCTCTCAGATTGAGAGGGGTAACAGGTGTTATTGGCATGGTGTTCTGAAACCTGGGAAATTGCATTGTTATTTAATCTGTTGCTACTGTAATTACAGCTATTAAATATTCACAGTTACACATAATATCATGTTTCATACAAAATTCATAGATTTTTGTAGTTAAGAATACCATATGATTGTGCAATGTTTTTAGTTCTGGTCTTACAGCTTTCTTCAAAACCCTTCTCTAGGGAAATTAGCAATCGGCAAATTAACTGTAATGACAATCCCAATGAAACATGAACACTCTCTTCTTCCTCACAAGAGATATTGTGCCCTTTATCTATCTCTGTCGATGACAATGAAATGGCAATTTCTCTCTTGAGGAGCATTTTAGTGGCTTTCCACTACTAAATTATGGGTGTGATTATGGCATTGAAGTAAAATTACACAATGAGATTGGATATGTTAATGAAAGAGGTGAAATAGTTTTAGTTTTCAGATTTTTGTCTTTTAGTGAATGGAGTACGAGTTTTAAGTTGAATTTTTTTTGGCTAGGTGTCAAGAAGTATTCATTTTGTCAAATTTGGTAGGAGTGACGATTCCAGTCTTATCTCTTATTGTGTCAAGGTCTTGCAGTCAACAAGACTTGATCCTTGGTGGGTTCATTCATAATAATTCAATTTCATTAAGAGACCAAAAACTTTCTTTTAATAAAAAGAGGGGGTAAAAACTTTATTGAATCAGAAAAGCATTACAAAGCAACATGAAACAAACCCACCAAGGGCACAAGCAAAAACCAAAAGTTAAGTTACACCCAAGAAGCACCTCATATCTTCCATAACCCAATCTTCAAGAACAAGGGCCAAATCTCCACGGAGTTTGTCCCAATCATCCATATTCCAAGTCCCCATCTGCTCAAACGCCCATCTAGCCAAACCATCAACCACCTTATTCCACTCCCGAGGAACATGACAAAAAGCAATAGAATCCAAAGCGGTGCTCAGAGAAACAATTTGCTTGACCACCACCGCCAAATGTCAATTCACATCTTCAAAATGTTTCTTATTCAGCATATCAATGACAACTTGAGAATCAGACCCACAAACAATTTGCCTCCAACCAAGAGCACACGCACATTCTAATGCCAGAAGAATAGCTATAGCCTCCATGAGATTATTAGTATGTTGACCTCTATATATAGAGAAGAAAAAAACCACCACTCCCGAACTATCTCTACCAATACCACCAACTCTAGCATGCCCAGGATTGCCTCTAGATAACCCATCAGTATTTATTTTCAACTGCCCCAAAGCAGGGGGCACCAACATGGCCAATACAACTAACCCTCTCCCACCCACACCCATGGTGAATGGATCTCAAATTTCTCCTTCCCCCCACAAAGAGACCCTAAACACTAACCACTCCAAGATCACCAAGATCAACCGAAACTGACAAATCACATTTAGCAATCAATGTTTCATGTAGTACCCCCAAAAATCTCAGCCAAAGCTGACCAACAAGCAGCTTCTTATCCAAAAAAAAATCTACGATTGCACTCCAACCAAAGATGCCAAATTATCAAGATGGGGCCAATGACCCAAGCTATAAGAAGAAAAGAGGTCTTTACAAGAGGAGACCCCAGACTCCTCCAAAAGTCCTCCAAAGAAGAAGCAGGTGAAGCCATAATAGTGGTTTACAATTTGATGGAGGAAGGAAAATTGAGAAAAAATGACCCCATGGCAAAAAAATTGGTTTTAGGGGTTCGCATGAACCTACATGTTCGACCGAACCATAAAGGGGTTCGATCGAACTAGGGTTCGAGCGAACCCATTAACTATTGGGCCCACATTTCCCACCCAAAAAACAAAGGAAAAATGCATATTAGTGGGAGTTTGAATGAACCCTGGTTTGCTAGAACCCCCTTGGTTCTAGCGAACCCCCTTTTTCCCTAATTTTTTAATTTATTCACACAAAAAACCCAAAATTTTATGCTTTCAAGCTCCAGAATCGAGTAGCCTTCAGAACGAGCTATCCAATGAATATAATTTTAGTATGTTTTGGTTTTATTATCTATCTATTTTTTAAGTTTTATTAAATATAGGTTTTTCATCGAAAACAAAAATCTTTGTTCTGCACAAGTGGAAAAATAGAAGATTATAAAAAAAAATTTAAAATATGAGTGCACCAGATATTGAATTCCTTGATCCAACAAAAAAAGAGAAGAATTTTGATACATACAAAAAAGTTATGCATTATACGGTCACACTATGTTTGAATTGTCATTTGATTGACTTCAAACTTGATTAAAGAAAAAATATTCAATAAAAATTATCTAACCAAGTGGAAGCTCTAGATATCGAGTTAGAAATCTAAATTTGAAAGAATTGGAATTTTATCCTTCATGGAAAAAAAGTTATGCGTTACACGGTGTGCATCACTTTTTAAAAATGTTGTTTTTTGAAAATAACCATTTTTGTGGGAGATGGAAAAGAAGTGCAATTTGATTCCAAAAAAATTGAAAAAATTATTTTAGAATCTACAGACAAAATGTGACAAGATTCTAGTTTACATCATCTTCAAATTCCTTACGGTTTAATCGCTATAGGTGCCCGAATGTGGAGATTGTGTTAAAAAAAAAATATCAGTGTCTAGTTAGGCCAAAAAGTGTAAACCACTATTGTGGGATCACCCAAGCATGTCTACACAACAGGCACTACAGATTCCATAAGAAGTGCTAGATAACCTTCATGAAGGAACACTAAAAGAAGAGGTGGGGAATACACTCTTCATGCCCAACACACATAACACACCTAGAAGGACCCTAAAACCCACACTTACAAAGATTCTCCTAGGTAAGGAACCTTCCTTGCACCACTAACCAGGAGAAGAAATTACATTTAGGCTAGGAAAACTTATTCCAAACCTATTTCCACCACGAAACCTCAGAACTCCCAAATAATTACTTATCCAAAACTTGATAGCCTAAGACAACAAAAAATCTACCTTTCAGATAAGGACCCCAAGCCAACACATCTCTCCCAAGAAGTGAACTACAAACACAACCCGACAAAATCATAGCCAGCTCCTGACGGTCTCTAACCGCACCACCAGGAGGCCACTCCTGCAGATCCTTCCACCTAAACACATTAACCTAGCCCAAAGTCTGAAGAGTCTTGAAATCAGCCACACGACACCAACCAGCATCAATAAAATGTTGACACAAATTCTACAAATGAGGATGAGTAGACAAGATTGGATGATGCCCATCCCAAGAATCATACCAGAAAAGTGCATCTTGACCACCATTGCAAATCCAAAACTACCCTTGCTTGACCAGCTTGGCTCCCCTTTTGAGGATGCCCCAAATCAAAGAGCCCTTCCTTTCTAAACCAAAGTTGGCAACATCCACACTCTCAACCACACCCAAATATTTTGAAGTAAGGATTCTCGCCCACAACTGATTCTATTGTGAGCACCACCGCCAATACAATTTAGCTACCAAAGCCTACCCATTCAAATCAGTCCGGCATAAACCCAACCCACCTTCCTACTTTGGCCTACATATGACATCCCACTTAACCAAGCTCCACTTCCTATGAAGAAGATTGCCAAACCAAAGGAACTGACAAGACAAACTCTCAAAGTCTTTAATAAAGCTAGAAGGTGCAGAAAAAAGAAAGCATTTGTACAGAGGAAGATTCTACACTACAAATTTTAAAAGAGTCACTCTTCCCGTAGAAGAAAGCCACCTGCAAGTCCAATAGCTGACCAGATTCTTGAACTTCTCAATAATCCCCTGCCAAAACAATTTAGGAATTAGCGAGCGAATAGCAAGCAAAATGCCAAGATAAACAAAAAGGGAGAGTGCCAATCTAGAAGCGAAGGATGCCAATGATTCTCCTTTGGATAATCCTAGGAGTATTAAAGAAATAGATAAAAGACTTCCCCTCATTGATACTTTGACCTGAAGTAGCCAAAAAACTATCCAACATGTCACGCCACCTGATAGCCTCCTCAACTTTGGCCCTGCCTATTAGAGCAATATCATCAACAAATTGAAGATGGGACTGAGGGGGAATATTATTTCCCCAACTCCAACCCTAGATCAAGCCCCTCTCCACCCAAGATATGATAAACGTCCCCAAGCCCTCAGCTAGTAGGATGAACAAGTAGGAGGGGGCAGGGGATCCCCTTGTTTAAGCCCCCTAGAAGCACCAAACAACTTCGTTGGCTCTCCACTAATCAACACCGGAAAGAAAGAAGTCACACAGCTCTTGACCTACTCAATCCAGTCACTAGCAAAACCAAACACTCCCAGGATCTTGAATAAGAAGGCCGATTTAACACAATCATAAGCTTTAACCATGTCCAACTTAATAAACATAGCCTTTTCCTTAGAATATGCCATAGAATGAAGGGTCTTAGTAGCAATAATGACACCATCCATAATCTGCCTACCTACAACAAAACCCCCTTGCTCCTCAGAAATTAACATGTCTAGCTAGGGTTTAAGAGACCAAAAACTAATAAACAAAAGGTAGAATAGTTTAACAAGACAATAGTTTCATAAATATTGCAAAGTTGAAACATGCTAATCCAAATCAGAATTATTTCATTATTCAATCATTTTAAGTGGATGCATCAACATTTTAAATGTGCACAGAAGGCCAACACAATGCATGACACTAATTCTCTTCCCTCTTAACAAATTATTGAGATTAGGGTTAAGAGCATTCTTGAGATGTTTCATACCATCAAATACAACTTAACTATTACCCATAAAATGGCTCATTCTTTCTAAACCAAAAGTGTCCTAGATTAATTAAATAACCCATGTTGTTTGATATTCACTTTATTGAATAAGTAGCCCATTGGTACAAATCCAACATACATTGGGGATACCAATGATCTAGGTATCATTTGTGCTATGTGCATGTCAAAAAAAATTACATGGGAGAGGAAATTCTAGAACATGCTTGCTTAGGTGGCTTTATATAATTTCTTGTAAATGCCTTTGGCTATGTATCCTTCAATAATAAATTAGATTTAAATTAATATAAAAAAATCGATTTAAATATTTATTTATTTTTATACAACAGGGGTGTCCCTGCGACCCAGCCCAGTGGCCCAGTAGCCCGTATCTTGGATAGAGAAGAATTGGGTGATCCCATAATAGTAGTTTACAATTTTTGGCCAAACTAGACACTAAAATAAATTTTTTAACTAAATCTTCACTTTTGGGCACCTATAGTGGCTAAACCGTGAGGAATTTGAGGATGATGCAAAGTAGAGTTTCATGACATTTTGTTTGTAGATTCTAAAAATATTTTTTTCAAAATTTTTGGAATAAGAGTGCACCTTTTTTTCCATCTCCCTTGAAAACTAGTTTTCTTCATAAAACAACATTTTTAAAATGTGACACTCACCGTATAACGCATAACTTTTTTTTCCATGAAGGATAAAATTTTAATTCTTTCGAATTTAGATTTGTAACTCTGATATCTAGTGCTTCCACTTGGTTAGATAGTTTTTTATTGAATATGTTTTCTTTAATCAAGCTTCAAAGTCAAACCAATTACAATTCAGACATAGCGCGACTGTATAACACGTAACTTTTTTTGTATATATCAAAATTCAACCTTTTTTTTGTTGGATCAATGACTTCAATATCTAGTGCACTCATATTTTTCAAAAAAAAATTTGATAATCTGCTATTTTTCCACGTGTGCAGACAGAGAGCTTCATTTTTGGTGAAAAACCTATGTTTAATAAAACTAAAAAACCAAATACATAATAAAACCAAAACATATTAAAATTATATTCATTGGATAGCTTGTTCCGAGGACTACCTGATTCTAGTTGGGTTTGTGAAGTCTTTGCCATTTTCATGTTCAAACTGAGCTTCAAAGTGCAAAAATTTAGGTTTTTTTTGTGAATTTTGTCAAACATTAGGGAAATGGGGGGTTCACTCGAACCAGGGGGTTTCGAGCGAACCCCCAAGGGTTCGACCAAACCCCCTTCCCAAAATGGGTTTCCATTCGAATTTTATCTGTACATGCAATTAATGGGTTCACTAGAACCCTGGTTTGAGCAAACCCTTTTTTGATTCGTTCGAACCCCCAAAATGTAGGATTTTGCCTTGGGGTCATTTTTTTCAAGTTTTTCTTCCTCATTCGAATTGTAAACCACTTTTGTGGGTTTACCCAATTAAAAATAATTGTCTTTAAATATAATATAAGTAAATATATATTTAAATAGAGAAGAATTAAAAATAATTTAGCTTTTTTAAATGGGGTTGAAGTGTTTTATTGTAATTTGTTTATGTTGTATTTTTGAAATTAGATTTTATCTATGTATTTGAGATCTTCTTGAATCTCGATCAAATGTGCTGTTGAATGTTGTATATTAATTGAACGTAATTTCATTAAACAAAAGTATCCTATCTAGAAATTGCAATCATGTTTCTCTCTATTGTCTACTCCAGAATTTGATCATTTGCTTTGGTGCATGTGCTAGGTCAAGGTGACATTTAGGAGTACCTTTGTAATATTATTGTGATAGGTTTGAAGTGTGTTACTTTATTTAGTTGTAGTCAATCCCTTTGTAATTGTTGTTCATAATAAGCAATGAGAAGATAAATGTATGTTGAATATACAATGCCAAGTGCAAGGATGTTCTTGATCTAAAAATGTAATTCAACTACTATTAGTGTTCTTGGATGCTTGGATGATTGCTAGGAATATACAATTTGTGTAGAGACATTCTTGATCTAAAGATGCTCTTTAACTTCTCTTAGTGTTCTTTTATGCTTGAAATATGCTCTTGATTGATAATTATTCAAGTCCCTTTATAATTTTCTTTAAAAAGGAAATTCCATGTGTTCAATTTAAACTTTCCATGCTCAAGCCACAACTAACAATGGTGACTTTTGGAATAGGGTCGAATTGGGGAATGTGAAATTGGTTGTTGATTAAATTGTAGGAAAAGGGACAAGATTAGGATTAGTTTTGAACCAGTGGGGAATATTTGGCTAAAACATAGGTTAAGGTTGGGTTATGTCAACTTACACATTATAATTCTCACATTAGATGCTAGGATAATATATTTATTGATAAGGGTAAAATAAGTGCAAGACAAGAGGGGAGAGTGCTAAGTATGTGCTTTTTGCTCTATATTTTGACTCCATTTTAGTGTGCATGTAAGTTGACCATGAAACATGCATGGTAAAGTAAAATATGAAAATGGGTAAAGTAAGAAGAATTTTTTGAGAAGGTACAACTTAGAAAATGCCCATCAATTTCTTCATGTTCTTCCATGAGGCTTCCAAAATGCACACATAAGCCAAAAAAAATTATTATTACTCACACTAACATGAATATATAGATAATTCTCAATATCTTTTGTTTCTATAAACCAATAATCACTATAGCCATATTATGAAAATAACAAAGAGAATGAAGTCATGATATGTAAAAATAGAGTGAACTATTGTAGTAATAACATCAACTAAGTGTATAGGTTTTAATGTGTTTGTGTAATATAAACAATGAAATGGAAATGGAGACAACATATAAACTAATTAAACTATTATAATACAACACATAACAATGGATGTATGGCAGGAAACCCTTTTGAAAAAAAACTCCACTATCAAAGATATCATGTAAGTTTGTATTAATCTTAAATCCAATAGTACCTATGCAACAAACTTCTCTTTACAATCTAGAAACATTCTAAAAATACCTCTATACATGTAATAACTCATAAAGGGTATGTGCAGGAAAATGGGGGACCAAAAGGAGGTCTTAAGTGGCCACTTTTTTTTGAAATTAGGAAAAACTAATCTTGGATGAGAAATTGAAGATATTTATGCTCAAAATTTAAAGATGTAACAAGAACAAGAGTCAAAGTACTTTGAATCTACTTTCTAAACTACTATTTTGTTTTAAATGGTGGAGATTAAGGGGTTGAAATAGGGGGCCACACAAATTTCTCCTATTTTTAGCAAAAAAACATAACATAACGTCTGATGTGGTACCCCTAAAATGTTAACCTTTTTTAGTATTTCAAAAATCACTTCAATGAAAACTTAGCTAACACCATGTAGTTTATGCTTGATTTTTTGGTAATTTTTTAATGAACATATGATTTTTTACTAATTTTCAAAGGACACATCTTGCAAAAAAATTTAAGTGTGCTCCCCCCTAATTTTTTGGAAACTAATAAAAAATAAATAAATAAATTGAATGTGCAAAGAATAGAATCTAGTTTGTAAAAAAAGGTAATTTGTTTCAAAATTTGATGAATGGGTAAAAAATGAAACCAAAATATTTACCATATGTAGGTTTTTGACAAAAAATGGAGACACTAGCAAAAGAAATTAAAGATAAAATCCTTAAACTATTTAAAATGTAAAAAAATTACATGGTTAGAAATCTAAGAGGGAGATCGATGTTACTACATTATTTTTTTAGCTTGACATTGAAAGACGTGCAAACCTAATGTAGAGCACAATTGACATTGTGTCACTTTTTAGAATTTTCCAAAAACACATCTATGATTTTTGGCATTTAAGTCCAACCCTTTGGGTTGGATGCCCAAGGAAAATCCAACCATAAGGATTAGAAATTCCCAAAGCAGGTAATAACGTGAGTGTGTTATAGAGTGCTCATGTTATAATACAAGGTAATAACGTGAGTGTGTTATAGAGTGCTCATGTTATAATACAAGTGCATTATAATGAACTCATGTTTTTTGTGAAGAAAAATGGCTCTCCTCACATTCACTCCCTTTCTCTTCATAGAAACATGTGTGTGCTATAATGTGATCACATTTGTGTGAAGAAAAAATCTATCTCCCCTTGTCCCAACCTACCTCTCTCTCTCCCCTTGTCCCACCCTCTCTCTCTCCTTCCCACCCTACCTTTGTCTCTACCTAACTCTCCTTCCCTCCTTCCTTCCCTCTCCACTTCTCTATATCTCACCTATCCCTATCCCCTCTCTACCTCTCCCTCCCTCCCTCCTCTCTCACTTGTATTTTCTCTCTATATATATCTATCTCTATCTCTACTTATTTTTATCTCACCTCTCTCTCCCCTATCTACCTCTTCCTCCCCCCTCCTCCCCTCTTTAATTATCTCTCTCTCTAAATTCTTCATGGTTTAGAGTTGATGGTTTATGATGGAGGATTCAACATCAAGGGTTTAGGGTTTAATTTAATATTTTAGGTTTTAGTGTTAAATTATTAATATCAGATTTTAGGTGTTAGTATATAGGTTTTAATGTTTAGGGCCTATAGTTTAGGGTTTAGAATTTAGGGTTTAGGGTTGAAATTCACTTTTTTAGGTTTTACTGTTAAATTATTAATGTCAAGATTTAGGGTTTAGGGCCTAGGATTTAGGTTTTATGTTTTAGGGAACTTACAGTTGATGATGGAGGGTTGAGTGTTGAGGGTTTAGAGATTAAATTTATTTTTTTATGTTTTAGTTTTGTATTATTAATGTCAAGATTTAGGGTTTATTGTATAGGTTTAGGGTTTAGGTTTATGGTTGATGGTGTAAGATTAAGAATTAAGGGTTTAGGGATTAAATTTATTTTTCTATGTTTTAGTGTTAAATTATTAATGTTAGTTTTAGGGTTTACAATTGATAACAGAGGGTTGAGCATTGAGTTTTAGGGATTAAATTATGTAATATTTTAGGTTTTAGTGTTATATTATTAATGTCAAGTTTTAGGGTTTAACATATAGGGTTTAGGGTTTAGCGTTCTCTCTCTCCACTTCTCTTTATCTCACCTCTCTTTCTCTTGTCTCCACCTCTTCCTCCCTCCCTCCTCTCTCTACTTATCTCTATCTCCTTTATCCTCCTCTCTCTCCATCTCTTATTCTTCTTCTTCTTCTTCTTCTCTCTCTCTCTCTCACACTCTATCTATCTCTCTCGATCCTCATCTCTACCTCTCCCTTCCTCCATCCTTCCCTATCTACCTCTACCCCCTCCCTCCCCATCTCTCTCTCTACCTCTCTCTCCCCCTCCCTCCTTCCCTCTCTCTCTAACTCTCCCCTCTCTCCCTTTTGGAATTCTTAATGCAAGTTATAACATGCTCACATATCTTGGAATCACAAAAAATGGTAAAAAGTCTTGGGGACCCCATGATTTAGGACCCACATGCTCTTTTCTTTTTTCCAATATGTTCTTTATCCAACTTAAAAACACACTTTCCATGGTGTTGAGAAAATATCAATAATTGTTTAACAATTTCACCACTTTTTTTTGTTTTTTAACATAGAAGAAGTAAATTGCATGTTTTTAGGCTGAATTTGATTCAATGAACTAATACTTTCATGTTCCTAGTGTTGGAATGCTAATGCTAATTTTGTTTTTCAAATTGATAATATAAAATCTTTTTCTTCATATTTTTTTTACTAATTCTACTATATTGATATAGAATTAAACATTGAAGACAAAGGAAGTTGGTAAAAGATCTAATTTTGGAGTGAAGTCACAAATGAACTAGATAATATTTCATAATTGGTGAAATCAAATCCTAAAGTTTAAGGTACGTTCTCTTTGTCTTTCGACCTTTTGTGCATGCCACCTTGTCAACATAGTTCATGTGCTACATACCATAGTGTTAATCCACTTCATCACAACCCAATTATTGACCAAAAACACATAGTCATTATTCAATTGTAGTCCTTTTCACTTATTTTTGTTCTTTTTGCATTCCTTTTCTTGAATTTATGTTTATGTTACTATGTTCTTAGTTAATACATGGATGATATGAAGACACCTTAAGTGGTCCATGTTGATGCAAGTGAACTTATCTTGCATTTCCCATGTCACTTCTTCATTGTGCTTTGTGATATTTCTATTTGGGACTTTTTGATTATTTCATGTATATTATGATCAATCACTTATTTATATAGTTCAACCTATTATTTTTTAAATCATTTATGCCTACAATTTACTCACCTGTTTCTTGTACTCTGAGCTACACTATTATGGTGTAATCTCTTAAGAGCCCTGAGACAAAAAACTATCAAACTATGATGAAGTAGTCATTGGAGCTCATGGCATGTAAGAATATTTCATCTAGATATACAATTAGATATGGGGTTCATCCATGTCAACCTCTCTTTGTTTTGATCAACTCATCGTCGTTTGACCATTACAACAATGAATGCATTCTTGGAAAAAGTGTCAATTGAGAGTAATATAAATATGGAAAGAATCATAATTTACATTTCATGTATAGTGGGGTAAAATTGACTATGCAAACATGTTTGGGTGGGGGGTTAATACTAGGGAAGGCCTATATTCATTCCCTAGGACACCCAATCATTTAAGGCTACATCACTCTAATGTAATCTCTTAAGATATCTAAGTGCAAAAAACTACTAAACTATGATGGATTGGTTCTCATAATCCATGATACCTATGAATGCTCTGTCTAAACCTAAATTTGGATGTAGGGTCAATCCAAAAAAAATTCTCTCATATTTTTATATATCCAAAATATTTGAATATGGCCATGATGTATGAAAAGATACAAAAAGTGTCATTTATGTTCAACAAAACTTATCAGGAGCCATATTTTTCATTTCATATGTCATGAGGAAAAATATTCTACACCAATAGATTCGGGGTTAGTAGGTAAATACTAGGGAAGGCCCTATTTTCACCCCTTTTGTCCCAATTGTTCCAAGCTGCAATGTTCTAGCATAGCCTCTTAAGATCCCTAAGTGTAAAAACTAGACCAAACTATGGAAAACTGGTTCTTAGAATTTGTGGCACCAACAAATGTTTAGTATAAACCTAAACCTAAATATAATTCCAAATTTGGAAACTCAAGAAAAATGCTAATCATAATTGCCACATTTTTAACACCTAGCATGTCTTGGAGGTATTCTAGGAAATCCAACACCCCAACATATTTTTTGTAAATAAAATAACAAAATTTAAATTATTTTCATAAAGTAATAGTAAATAGACTCCAAGTTATCATTGGTAAAAGTAATACTTTTAAGTGGACAATAAATTTATTTACTAGACTTGAAAATAATACAATTAAAATAAAAAAAATAAACACTAAAAAAATTGGTTGATACAATATTGCCCTTACACCTAGGATTCTCCGGCATCATATTCCCTACACCATTATGTGCAATCTAATAGATGGAAAGGATATTGGAGGATAGTAAATGAACACAAATTACATCATGAAATACTCCATCATCAATATCAATAGATCCTTTCCTACAAACACTCATATATGAGTTGTTCTCCATCAATATTTGTGGTGAACTATAAGGCTCATATGAAGAGAACAAGCCCAAAGATGAATCCATAGAATGAGAGGCTCTTGAATCAAGAAAACATTATCTATACTAAATATTGGTGAATAAAAAGAGTGCATGACCTTTCATCTTGTCTAATCTACTTGCCATACTAGTTGATCCTGATTGTATAAGTGATGACGTGGAAGAAAAGGATGTATCAATTTACATAGATAAAGGAAACTTAATATGATTCTTTTGTAGAAAGGTGTATCATCTCATCAATATCTTTCCCATAACATTGGTGTTGATGCTCATCATATCTTGAATTTTTATAATATACACATTTTGGTCTCTCCTTCTTAGATAACACCCCTTAGTAGAGGGATCATATGAATTTGACTCATTTTATTGCTCATTTTTCTTGGAATCCTTGTGTTTTTTAATTTTAATTTCTATTTGAATCCTTTTGATCTTGGGTGCCTTATGTTGCAATAAGATTCTATGGCTTATAAGACTTCAATGTGCTCATATGTACCAACTTTTACTACTCCCTGGTGAGTGATATAGGAAAATCATCAAGTGAAGGAATCTTAAATCTAGTACTGAGTGCATCTTGAGTAACATAGAAGGTGGAAATAAACACTAAATAGGGTGATCCCACAATAGTGGTTTACAATTTTTGGCCAAACTGAACATTGAAATAATTTTTTCTAACTAAATTTTCACTTTCGGGCACCTATAGCCGCTAAACCGTGAGGAATTTGAAGATGGTGCAAACTAGTGATTTGATTTGTCACATTTTGTCTATAGATTCTAAATATATTTTTTTCAAAAAATTTGGAATTAGATTGCACTTCTTTTTCCATCTCCTTCAAAAACTAGTTTTTTTCATAAAACAACATTTTTAAGGAGTGACGCTCACCGTATAATGCATAACATGTTTTCCATGAAGGATAAAATTATAATTCTTTCAAATTTAGATTTGTAACTCTGATATATAGTGCTTCCAATTGGTTAGATAGTGTTTTATTGAATATTTTTTCCTTAATCAAGTTTTGAAGTCAAACCAATTACAATTTAGACATAGGCAGACCATATAACGCGTAACTTTTTTTGTATGTATCAAAATTCAATTTTATTTTTTTTGTTGGATCAAGGACTTCAATATCTGGTGCGCTCATATTTTTCAATTTTTTTTTGATAATCTGCTATTTTTCCACATGTGCAGAACAAAGAGCTTGATTTTCAGTGAAAAACCTATGTTTAATAAAACTAAAAAAACACATACATAATAGAACCAAAACATAATAAAATTATAGTCATTGGATAGCTTGTTCCGAGGACTACCTGATTCTAGTTGGGTTTGTGAAGTCTCCTCCATTTTCATCCCAACCCAAGCTTCGAAGGGCAAAAATTTTGATTTTTTTTGTGCCAAAGAGCAGGAAGGTGGGAAAAGGGGGGTTCGCTTGAACCAGGGGGGTTTGAGCGAATCCCCTTTCAAAAGGGGTTGTACATGTATTTTTTGGAAAGAATGGTGGGGAATTTCATTAAATGGGTTCGCTCAAACCTAGGTTCTAGCGAACCCTCTTTTGGTTCGTTCGAACCAAATAGTTCGCTCGAACCCCATAAATGATTTTTTTTTGCCATGTGGTCAATTTTTTCAACTTTTCCTTCCTCACTCCAATTGTAAACCACTTTTGTGGGTTTACCCAATAATCAAGACCAACCTTGGAAGGGATGGGAAAAACCAATAGGGAGTCATGAACTTCTCAATGCCACACTTTGACAATTGCAATATGAGAGACTCAAATTTGGTTCAAATAAGTCATGAATGATGTCAAAATATGTAGGATTCACACCATAGGTTCATTATCTAATTTAAAACCTCTCAATGTGTCTTGATAACAAGGAGGTGTTCAAATTGCATTTAATACCCAAGAATATAGTTAGTGACAGGGATAACATATTCTTAAGTTTATTTTGGTAGGAATTATTTCACTTTTTAGGCATAGAGCTCACCCCTAACACGAGTTATCACCCCCACATAGATGGGAAAATTTAAATTATAAATAAATAGATTGAAGGATAGTTAAGAAATTACATTTTAATCTAGTATTCAATAGGGTGAGTGGTTAAAATTGGGAGAATATTGCTAGAATACCTCTTATCAGGTGTCTATTGGTATGCCCCATTTCAAAGCTTTATATGGATATGATGTGTAATTTATTGATTTAATAGTCATAAACAAGAGGGTAATAAAATTTTAATGATTTGATTAATTAAAGCGAAGAGATCTTGAGGTTAGTCAAAGATAATCTACAAAATCTTAGAAATAACAAAAAATTTATGCAAACTAAAATCATATAGATAGGTATTTTGAGATTGGGGACTGGGTATATTTAAGTTTGTAGCCTTATAAATAGTCTTCCCTCAAAGAAGTGAAGTTGATAAACTCAAAACAAGATTTTATGGACCTTACAATATTGTGACGAAGATAGGAAAAGTGGCTTATGTGTTTGAGCTTCTAGAAAATAGCAAGATCTATAATGTATTCCATGTCTCTTATTTGAAAAGATCTCTTGGTCAACATTTTGTGACTTTAATAGACATACCACCCTTAGATGATAAGGGTAGGCTTATTTGGTGCCTGAAGAAGTGATAGATACAAGGATGAAAATTTTGAGAGGGAGAAGCATCACATAATACTTAGTTTATTGGAAGAACCTACATGTTGAAGACACCACTTGAGAGGGATAAAATATATTGAAACAACCTAATCTATATTGCTCATGGCCAAACCATTTTGGGAAGGGTGGATTTGTAATATCCTCTTTTAAATAAATTCATGTGAAACCAAAAAATTATTCCCTTCTCTTTTTGGTAAGTTAATACTAGTCAATTTCCCCCTTTTGTCCCAATATTATGAAGTGTTGAATGTTTTTGTTTAAGATCCCATATATAATCTTTGTTGGGGTTTCAAAAATCTCCCTACTAGCATGCCTTTCTCCAAATCCCTATCGGTGGCATCCATCGTGTAGTATCCCCAACTCTTGAACTTTGGTATTCCTAATTTTTTGTGCAGTTCACCTCACCTACCTCCTTGCATGACACAAGACACCATTAGTGTCAAATTTAACTATGCAACTTCTCTAGAGTTGATCTTTCCACAAGAATTAAAAAATTATCAATATTTTATTTATAGTGAATTAATTAGTATTTATAGCATGATAAATGGAATACAATGACATTTCATCTATTGTATTGGTTGCAACCCAATGAATTGCTAGATCTTCACAAATCCCAATCATTGTTTTGAGAAGGAACTATTTTTACTATATATGAGTATTATTAAATGTTAGACATGTTTCTGGGGGATTGATTATATCTAATATTGAATCCCTAATATCCATTTCTTAGAGCACGTGTTGTTCAAAGTGTTGGATATGAGGGAAAAAACCTTCAAATATGTAGTGAACCAAAGGATGAAAACCCTTTGGTTATAGGGTTGAAGATGAAAAACCTTAGACTTGAGAAGGTGACAATATTTGGAGGTCAAGAGGTGACTCCTAATTTTGGAGTATTTTGCTGCTATCAAAATCATTGTACAAGTTATTGTGGTGGCCATTTTTTTCTATTATTTGTATTGAGTAATGAAATATAATGTTCACTTTATTATTGAGCCTAATAGGATAAATATAGATTCCTCTTAATTCTCCATTGTTTGAGTTACTAGTATTTAATGAGCCCATGATTAGTCAAGATTTTATTATATTTTGGACATGATATAAAAAATTGAAAACAAATCCTTAAGGTTAAATATTAGTGTTTTTAAAGATTGTCTTTTGGGTTTATCAAATTTGAATTAAAATAATTAAAACCCTAAATATATTTTGATGCATAATAACTAACGGTTATTACATTGTATCCTTCTTTTTAAGTACTATTCACTCTTGGGAAGGTCCCTTTCTTTGTATAAGTTACAAATTGATGAAAGATGTAAAAGAGGGAATCAACCATTGAGAGTGTTAGTTACATAGGTATCTTTATTTTTAGGTTGAACTCATATTGGAAGGGAAAGTTTGATCATAATGTCATAGATTGGAGGCTTGCATTAAATTTTTATGGTCTTAATAATAGTTTGGTCATTGTAAAACATCTTGAACTATTGGTTCAAATGAGCATAGAGTAAGAAAGCCAAATATATATGTAGAGGTTGGGGTATAATTTTAATTACTCAATTTTGATCTCATTGTTGTAAGCTATTTATTTTAGGTGATTCATGTAGTATTTTTTCTTCCATCTTATTTTTCATCATGTGTGGATACTTCACACAACTAAAAATTCTATTTTTTTTTTCTTCCTTGGGTCTATGAAAGAACCTTATAGAGAAAAGAGTTGCAATATACACATTTGACTATAGCCAAAAAATGTGTAATTATATGTTTTTATCTCTTTTAACTTCTTGCTAACCTTTAATCCATTTATTTTAACTATATGCTTTTATTCATTTTTAACTTATTACTGACATTGAACCTGACTATTTTATTGTATGTAATCATTCTATTTTGATTGTCGATATTTTTTGTTTTGATTGGAGGTAAAAAATGGGTTTTGAAGGGGCCCATAACCCTTTACATCAAAAAGCAGCTGAAAAAAAAAAGATAACAACATAAAGAAACAATTAGCCTGATGACAGCCAACCAACAACCAAAAAATAGCCAAAAAGAAGGAAACCAACCAGCAACACTACAGATTGTTCAGAGTCTCCACAACTTCCATTTCAATAGTAGCCAACTTCTGCACATTATCCATAGTATCAGACACCTCAATACCTGAGGCCCCAACCTCATGAGCTTTCATTTTGTTTCTGGTTTTGGCCCCCAACCCACCAGTTTTTACCTCACCACTCAAAAAACTACCTTTAACAACACTTTTCTCCCCAACACACTCCACATACATCATCTTACCCCCAACAGCAGTATCATCAACAAACACATTCTCCTTTCTCTTTTTCGCAGCAGTCATAGGGGAGATCACCTTGGAAAAGTCTGAGATCGCAAAGACCTTAGAGGAATCTCCACCCTTCATCACAACATTCCACATCTTATCAAATTTATCCTCAAGGGATAACATTCTACCTTCCAAATTTTGTTTCAGATTAACGGTTTCCTCCGCCATATTATTAGCCACAGTATTAAGAGAATCCATGAGATTATCAATTTGGATTTGGACAGAAGGGTCCTCAGCCTTACTAGCAACACCTCTAATTCTAACATTGGTCCTATTAATCTCATGGAAGAACCACTTAAAAAGTTTAAAAAACACATTGACACTATCACGAGTTGAGCCCAACATATCTGATAAATCCTCCCTATCAAACTTCTCAATGCGTTTCCCCACAACAACGTCCTCATTAGAAGAACTAACATGAGCCTCTTCAACAAAAAATTCCTTACGTTTACCAGCAGGGACAAGAGTCTTCATCTTACGAATGGAGCAAACAATTTCCTCCACAACATCCTTCCTTTTCATTATCCTATCTGCATCTGCTTTACTAGATCCCACAGCATGACCACCACCCACAACTCTTTTCTTTTCCTGCTTCTATAACCCCATGTCAACATCCAACGAAGCCTCACCATAGATACTGCCAGCCAGGGAGAGAGGGAAACCCTTCTCCAGGAGTAAGCCAACAAACAACACCTTTCCTTTCTAGCTCCCCTCTGCAGGCTCCTGCACATATCTAGTCATAGGAAGAGGAGAGGAAGCTTCCCCATAAAGATCATTTTTGTCCTTACCCGCCTTAGAAAGAACATTCCCCACCACCTCATCACTGCATGTCGTATAGACCACCTTATCATCTGGCTTCCTTTTCCCAGTCTTACCCGGAACAGGGGAATTGGGGGCCTCCTCAAAAGTGGCATACAAATCTAGGACATAATCAACATTTTCATCCCTATCAGACTCAAAATTAGCCTCCTCTTCTTAGGATTCTTACTAACCCTTTCCTCCCCCGAGTCTGTCTCATAACCCTCCCTGGGTTTAGCAGTATTTTCCTTCAGAGACACCAAAGTTTTTTACACCTCATGAGCTTTGACATGTTCATAGATCAGGAGAATTAACCCCACATGCAAGATAGGGTTTTTGGGATTTTTCCTATGATCTTTAATCCCCGAATCAAGAGACATCAATAAATATTAGGGAAAGGACACCCATTTCTTATGCTGAAAATGGTTAAGCAAAAGGAAATGGTAAGTGTTAATCACCGTATACCTGCCTTCCAAGGTTACATACCTCATAATTTCTTCAACAACATCACACCACAACGCTTTCAAAGAGCTCCTCTGATACCCACCGCTCTTTGCTAACTTCAAATTAGCAACCTCATTCCCTTGAAAGAAAATAGACATCACAGCCTGTCATTATTTTTTGTCTTTGAACACCTTCATACCCTGAATAGCCAAGCCTGTAATTTGGGCTATAAACTCTTCATCAACCACAATTTCCCTACCACCCAAACTTAGGGTTCTCTTGTTCGACCCTTTAGCAACCAAAACGGCGACCTGGGGACTATTACTATACAGTCTTTCCATATACAGAGTTAAACCACCCTTCTCTAAAATCCCCCACACCTCCTTCCTCTGCTTAGCAGTAACACAAGACTTAGGCTCGGCGCGGTTTCTATCCCCACCCATCGCATAAGACGTAACAAAAAGAGACCAAACACTCAACAAAAGCGTAGGAAAATAAAACAAACACCACCCAGAACAAGAATATCTAGCAGAAGACTCTGGAAACTAAGGCGATTAACACCCACAATCTGTGCAAAGCTAGCCACAAGACACAAATGCAATAATTAATTTGAATTCCACACCTTGTGAAAGCCGTCCCTCAAAATCATAACTTTAACATCCTCATTCATGACATTCAATCACATGAGTAAGGACAAGCACCCCTTAATGTACAATAAGATCGACATTAGATTAGCATTCATTATTAATTATAGCCGTTGCCTCAAAGGGAATAGGATCATTCAAATCCCACTCCTTGCTATCTCTAACACCAAAGTTAGCGAAGAAATCAACTAACATATTTCCCTCTCTCAAAATATGGGAGATATAAACATTATCAAAGGAATTGATAATATCAATAGAGTCCCTGACCAAGGCCTCAATAGTCCAAGATAGAGGAGAGGCATTCTTCAAATTGTTAATAATGTTCAGAGAGTCATCCTCCAACCAAACCTTCCTAAATCCTCTGCTTTGAGCCAATTTGAGTCCATGATAGGCTGCGACCATCGATATTTTTTGTTATTCAAGCTTGCATATGTTATTTCTTGAAATCATAATCATTTGTTCATTACTTGTTAATATGAATTTGTAGGAATCAAGTGTGATGGCCTAACACTATTGTTTTTTAAATTCATCTATTAGATGAACCTTAGGTGTAAGTATATGAATTAAATATTTTTAGTAAGTTAAAGATTCTTAAAGATTGCTAGATAGGGAAATCTAGTTTTTTTATTTTATGGTGTGTAAAAATATAGTATATTATAATGTACACATGACCAATTGATAATACATTCAAAGTTTTTTGTAGGCAATTGAAAATTTGCGTGTACTTGATAATTGTAAGTTTTGTTTCATCGATATACTATAAATATATGATATATACATGTTCAATTGGGAACAATTGAGAAACAATAGTTCATACTAGAAATATTATGCAATTTTTTGGCCTATGATTGTGTTCTAAGTTCTAATCAGTAATTTGGGGTAAAGCAATTTGGAATAGTTTATAGGCTAAATTACACATGTGTTTAACAAGTTTAATATTTCAAGTGTAACAAAAAAAAGAATTGTAATTGACTATGATTTGATTAACCATAAATATGACTATTTAACAACTTCCATGAGACTTGAAGTCAAGCTATTTTCTTATTTTATGTATATATGACTCTTGTTATATAAGTTCCATAAATTTCACCAAACTATACTAAACATTACAATAGGTTACTTTCTACTAAAGAATTCAAAGAATACTATTGCAAATAGGAAAGTGGTCTACAAATATTCTTGCTACAAACAACAAAACTCACTATCATAGAAACTTTCTTGTAATCATTTGTATATGCACTTGGACCAATTCAATGAAGCCTCCTTCATTGCATGTAAGTTAGATTAATTGAGGTGGATTCTACATTCTTGATTCTAAAGTAGATTGCATGTGTCGTGCCTTATCTAACCACCACACATTTGTACCCTCCACATATAAAATACCTATGTTAATGAAGATTATGCAAGTTTAGTTATTGCACAAATGCCTTATTCTATCATAATGTTTTGCAATTTGTATATACTTTTTATTGTGTTCTTTGTTGTATGCTTCACCAAGGCTTTACAATATACATGGTGTATCACATTGAGATTAAGTTTACACTATTGGAAAACATATTCTAAGAGATTCCTAACAAAATATAACAAGTTTATGTGATTAGTTCCATGTGGGCCTATCCACCAAGTGAAATCATGACACTTCACCAAGAACCATGACGTCCAATGTGAGTGAATAAACAAGGATAATTTTAATCAAATAATAAGAATACATACATTTAGATACATAGAAACACATATTTACGCATGTATCATATAGGGCCAAAACAAAATTAGAATCACTAATGAATTATGTACTTAAACCTTAAACCCTTAAGTATGGTGTTGAATGTTAGAAATTACCTTGAAGAACAATTAAAATAAGGAGAGCTTGTAGTGTGTTTCCCCAATGGAGGAGGGGAAGTTCTAGGACTATGTGGCTTTGTACTTGATCTAAATGTAAATTGAAATGCAAGCCTCCTAGACCTCACAAATTCTCTACATCTAAACAACATTTTATTGTAAATGTGTAAAATTGAAGGTCATTAAGTTTTTGGGTTTTGATAACACGTGTTATGTGAAGTAGTTATGATGATAGAGGATCATACATTCTTGCTATAAATATGAACATTCAAAAGAAAATCTTTAAGCTCATTTTTAAATTTGAGTGTTAATAATTAAATTTAATATTTGAAATATGTAACAAATATGAATTATGCACCAACTGGTGAGCCTCACATTTTTCATGTTCTCTTGCAATAGTTTAATATTTGGTGGTGGAAGTCTCCAAAATAAACATTAATTGCACATTACTTGAAAAATATATAATGAGATTTATGTATTTAGATTACAAGTTGTACATTATTTCTTCTTTCTATTTAGTTTATGATGAAAGTTGTACATTTGTATATATTTTAAATTATCAAACATATAATTTTGTATAATATTCATGTTTTATGTGTTTAAACAAAAGAGTTGCAAAATAGCATAAACTCAAACTTAAAAAGTAAGGATAAATACATAATATATTATTTTAAAAGCATAATATTTTAATATGTTTAATCCTTACTTGCAATATATTTGATTGACTTATGTCCTTTGTGGACGGATATTGACTACTATATTTTGTACGAAATAGTGAGTGGTTGTACACTTTTTTGTGTATTAATGATTTTTTACTACTATTTTTTGTATTTTTTATGAGATGGTGAGTAGTTGTACACATTTTTGTGTAATAATGATTTATTATTATTATTATTTGTATTCTTGTACGATATGACAAGTAGTTGTACACTTTTTTGTGTATTAATGTTTTTTCACTATTATTTTTTGTATTTTTGTATGAGATTGTGAGTAGTTGTACACTTTTTTTGTGTATTAATGATTTTTGACTACTACTTTTATATTTTGTATGACATGGTGATTAATTGCACATTTTTTTGGTGTATTAATGATTTTTTACTACTATTTTTTGTGTTTTTGTATGAGGTGATGAGTAGTTGTACACTTTTTATATGTATTAATGACATATGTTCTATAAATTATATTATGATTAGGGGAATCATGTTCCAATAGTTATAGCATTTGTTGATTTAATGTCCAATATTTTTAGCAATATTGGACCAATAGTTGTGACTTTAAAGTTGTTAGTGTTGATTATCTCTACCCATAATTGAATGAAATGTATTCTTTAGATATTAAAAAACAACAAATCATGTGATGACACATTAGCACACCAATAAAACATAATTTAGTGCACAAGTATTGGTCTCAAGTTTTTTTTGTTTTTGGTCTTTTTGGACACTTTGACAAAAAACATGCTAATGTGGCACCATATTTGATGATGTGGCCTTGAAACATTAGTTATAAACAGGGAACTTGCCAAGTAAGCTGCTGTAAAAAATTGGGAGTGATTTGAAATTTCCACATAAGATTTCCAGAAGTGCGAAGTTAGGGTGCTCAACGATCGGGTCCTCTCCCCTTAACACTTTTTTAAATATCCATGGATATTTTTATTTTCAAACAATAACTAGAATATCTTCTATTAATGAATCAAATTATGACAAACACCGTGACAACTAATACTACATTCTGAACTATTAGATCTTCTCCACTAAATATCATAATTCATCTTATTTAATTTCTAAAATACAAATATCAATTTATTATTTTGACTACCATATTTAATTCATCTAAACTTAACTATGCTTATTTAGTTAATCTATCTTTTAGAAATACAAATATCAATTTATTATTTTGACTACCATATTTAATTCATCTAAACTTTAACTATGCTTATTTAGTTAATCTAATTTTAACCCATTAAAATGTTTAGTTTCCTCTTGAAAGATAGATGTAATTATAGTTTTTTAGAATTTATGAGGGTCTGTTCATAATCCTCCCTTCCACGGCACACAATCTTTCTAGAAGTCCTGATACAGACCGCCATTAAATTTAGTAAAAGAGTTCAACAACCCATATCTCTCTTTCCCCCGAGTTTTGGACACTTCCTGCCCTTCCCATACCAACTCAGACTCTACTCGTTAACTGGAAGTAATGAATTTTTAATGAAAAGTATTGACACCCATAAACTTTAAGTACGGTCTCTGTCCAGGGTACTGGATGCTCATCTGATCGTAATTATTAGTTAATTAATATTCAGAACGAAACACTTAATGAAAAACTTGAAGCATGTTTCACCAAACATATTAATGAGAACCGCGTCTAACTATGCTCTGTTGGTTTGCAAAAATGGAGCAACTTTTTAAACTCTTCAATTCAGTTGAGTATAGCATAGAATTAGTTGTGCCTGCCTATTACTCATGGATTTGCAAAAAGTTTCAGAAGAATTGAAATCCAGTTTCAATGGCGGAAAGACTCTGTCCATGAATTGGAGGAAAAGCCAACTTGAAGCTATTCTCAACTTAGTTACTGAAAATGAAGAAGAAATATTGCATGCGCTTCATACTGATTTGGGCAAGAGTCAATGTGAGGCATACAGAGATGAGGTCATATTCTGATCTTAGTTTTTATGTATTCAAATGGATAGACTTTATTGCTTCTGACCACAAATTTGTGTGGCAGTAAGATCGACAGCCAGATATTAATGAAATTTTTAATTTCACAATTTTTTGTTGCAGGTTGCTCTTGTAGCAAACGCGGCGAGATTTGCTCTTAAATACCTGCATAAGTGGATGGCACCCACAGGGGTATAAGCTTGTGACAGAAATTTGATTTTTTTTTGTAGATAGAATGAGATTTTGAGGATGTTTGTCATTGGTTTTGGTTGATTTGATGAGGCAGGTTTCTCTGCCGCTTATAGTATACCGTGGTTCAGCCTCAGTGATTGCAGAACCCCTTGGTGTAGTTATAATATTCTCTGCATGGAATTTTCCTTTCAGTAAGTCTTGTTTTAGCTCAGCCATTGTTGTCCCAGAATTGGTGGTGGACCTGTGCTAATGTCTAGTTTGTTTTATGTGATGTAGATCTGGCTTTGGAGCCGATTGTTGGGGCCATTGCAGCTGGGAATGCTGTGGTTTTAAAACCCTCAGAGATGGCTGCTGCTACATCAGATCTCCTTGCATACCTTATTCCCAAATACTTGGATAGCAGTTTGGTTAGAGTTGTTCAAGGAGGCCCTGAGGAGAGCACTCAATTGCTGGAGCTGAAGTGGGACAAGATATTTTTCACTGGTGGGTAGACTGACCTGTGAAGCATTAGTTGTTCCTAACTCTATGCTATATTTTAATCTGGCCAGTGATGTCCTCTGTGCAGTCCTCTCTGTGCCTAGTTCCTATTTAACCGAATGCAGAATATATCACTTTGTTTCTGGCCATATACAGTTCCAGTTGCACCCATTTCATATTTATGCTTACATGTGTATTTGGCCACACCCAACTCATGTTCTGTATGAATTTTGATAAGTTTGAGCCCAAAATACACACATCTTTTAATGCCCTACTTTTATCTGGACTCGTAGAGCTCAGCTAATGTGAAATTAGATGCATACAAGCATGGTTAAGCCCAATTCATGTTGGGCTCATTTAGTGCAGTTTAGCCCTTGATATTTAGATGTTTTCCTCCTATGCATTTAGTTGAAGAGCTTCTAGAAGGAACTGTCTTTAATCACACTTCATAATCTACTAACCGGATGAGAAATAAAGATAGTTTTTTTTAAAAAAACTGTCCTTAATCACACTCCATATTCTATTAATTGGATGAGAAACAAATGACAAATGATACTGATGCTTTTTAGATTAGCTCAATAAATCCTTTAATGTTAAGAAATTGGGTGTAAGAATTGAAATCAGTTTTTTTGGGAAGCACTTCAACTTATTATGTACTGTAATCCATTAATCAGATGAGAAACAAATGACAAATGATACTAAAGATTTTTAGATTAGTTCAATAAATCCTTTAATTTAGCCAGTTTATTGAGCTAATCTAATAATCTTTTATTTGTCTAGAGACTGATCTGAAATTGGGTGTGAGAATTGAAAGCAGTTTTCTGAGAAGTGAAAATTGAAAACAGTTTTATGAGAAGCATTCTGACTGAATCTTATGTACTGTGATCCATTAATCGGATGAGAAACAAATGATACCTAGATTAGCTCAATAAATCCCTTAATGTCAAGTGATTTGTTGCTAATCTAATAATCTTTTGATTTGTCTAGAGACTGATCTGAAATTGGGTGTGAGAATTGAAAGCAGTTTTCTGAGAAGTGAAAATTGAAAACAGTTTTATGAGAAGCATTCTGACTGAATCTTATGTACTGTGATCCATTAATCGGATGAGAAACAAATGATACTAAGGATTTCTAGATTAGCTCAATAAATCCCTTAATGTCAAGTGCGAGGAGAGTTTATTAACCAATTTGTTGAACTAATCTAGCAATCTCTTATTTGTCCAGAGACTGATCTGAAATTTTGATGTCAAGTGCGAGGAGAGTTTATTAACCAATTTATTGAACTAATCTAGCAATCTCTTATTTGTCCAGAGACTGATCTGAAATTGACTGCAAAATTGAACACAGTTTTTTGGGAAGATTTCAACTAAAATTTATTTACTTTAATTCATTAACTGGATGAGAAACAACTGACAAATGATAGGAAGGATTTGTAGATTAGCGCAATAAATCCCTTAATGTCAAGTGCGAGGAGAGTTTGTTAACCAATTTATTGAGCTAATCTAGCAATCTCTTATTTGTCTAGAGACACCTAAAATTGGATACAAGAATTCAAAACAGGTTTTTGAGAAGCACTTCAACTGAATCTTATGTACTGTAATCCATTCACTAAAGATTTCTGGATTAGCTCAATAAATCCCTTAATGCCGAGTGTCAAGTGCGAAGAGTGTTTGTTAACCAGTTTATTGAGCTAATCTAGCAATCTCTAATCTGTCTAGTTACTGATCTGAAATTGAGTGCAAAAATTGAACACTGTTTTTTTTTTCTTCCTAGGAAGCACTTCAACTGAATCTTATGTACTTTGAAAACTTGATGTTTTTGTGTATACACTTCATAATTGTGGGTAAATTTGCAGGTAGCCCACGCATTGGGCGAATTGTAATGACCGCAGCTGCAAAACATCTTACCCCAGTTACTCTGGAATTAGGTGGAAAATGCCCCACAATAGTCGATTGCATGCACAGCAATAAGGATTGGCTGGTAATTATTAAGAAAATCTCAAAAACTATTTTTTGAGATGTGCAATTTGTGTGTGAACTGTAAAGTAATTAAAAAGTGATGCAGGTGACAGCAAAGCGAATAGCCTTTGGCAAATGGGTGTTAAGCAATGGACAAGCATGCGTCTCGTCTGATTACATTCTTGTTCAAGAGGAGTATGCTACTACTCTGGTAGGCATTAGAGCCTTATTGGGTTATTCATTCACATTCACCCTGTGGCTACTCTGCTCACATTAAACATCTCAAATAATAGATCAATTCGCTGAAGAAGACGATCGAAATGTTTTATGGCGAGGACGCCAGCAAAAGTAGCGATCTCTCAAGAATTGTCAACAATCACCATTTTTTGAGGCTTACAAAGTACTTACAAGATCCATCCATTGCAAATACTATTGTCTACGGTGGCGGACACGATGAGAAGAGATTGTGAGTACATCAACCCTAAACTTCCAAGTTAATTGAATCTCTATTTGGAGGAGGATTAATTTCTGCATAATCTTTAAATTTTGCATCTATTTTTCAGGTATGTGCAGCCAACAATTCTGCTTAATCCACCATTGACGTCGGACCTAATGAATGAGGAAATTTTCGGACCATTGCTTCCCATTATCACAGTATGTTTTTGTTTTTTTCCTCTCTTTAGGGTTACGAGGCCATCTGGGACATCTAAAGATCTAGTTAATAATCAGAACAGGCATTTACTTTTGGCTGGGCATTTGGAACGTCCAAAACCCTCAATAACCTGACAATTTTAGTGGATCTGATAAGAGAAAATTTTAGGACCATTGCTTTCTGCCATTAGAGTTTATTTTTTGCCTTTTAAGCAGGCCTGGAATTTGATAGCCTGTGAACAGTTTTTTGATCATTTGAATTCTAGGACTATTGTTTTCTGTTATTAGAAGAGCAGAGCATGTTTTTTTCTTTTTTCCTTGTTTGTTTTAAGTAAGTCTGGAATAGTTTTGTAATTTTTAATTATATTAAATTTTAGGACCATTACTTTCTGTCATCAAGAGTATTTTTTTATTTCAGAAAGGTGAGGAGAGGAAGAGGTCGAGTCCCATGCATAAGTATAATAATGTTATCTCCGAAATATATTCATTTAAAATATTTTAAATTCTTAATATAAATTATTTTTGGTACATTTGTAAAAGAGAATTGAAAACTATATTTTCTTAGATATTCACACTTTTCTTTATTATTCACTTTTGTCCATCATAGCATTAAATTCCAGACCTGATTTTAAGTATATCTTTTTCCCTCGTGTAATTGAAATGTCATTTAGAATATGCAAAAGTTCTAAGTAATTTAAAAAAATCAATTTTTTGACCTAATAAACTAATATTTAGGACTACTACTTTTTGTTGTTAATATTTAAAGTCCTATTTATTTTTAAATTAATTATTTGGAACATTCAATATTTCAAATAATAAATAATATTAGTCATTATATATGGATAGTTGGTAACCTGGTATGAGTTTTTCACAGTTCATCAATTCAAGCAGTGCACACTTACGGTTTAAACTGCAGTTTAAACTAGAAGTGTGTACTACTTGATTATATATGGATGTTTCTGAATTTGACTGTGTAGAATTTGTTTATACAGACAAATCCAAAACTTTGACACAATCAAATCTAAAAACATCCGTACACAATATCAGAGACTGAATATCTAATAGTTTTAACATGGATCTAATGAAATACAACTGTTATAAATTATGCAGAATCCTAAATAACAAATAGCATGCAAGCTGTTTACTTTCAATCATTTCTAACAGTTCTTTTATGTGACTCAATTAACTGACAGTTGAAAAGAATTGAAGACTCCATAGATTTCATCAATTCAAGGCCAAAGCCACTGGCCATCTATCTTTTCACAAACAACAAAAACCTCAGGAAAAGACTTGTGAATGAGACATCCTCAGGGAGCTTGGTAGTCAACGACACTGCTGTTCAGGTAAACAGTTTTCTGTTTCCTTCTTAGTCTCTTAGCAGAGATAAATTTGGCATTGGGAAGTGGGCATCTCATTGATAAGTGATCCAAACTGCAGTTTGCTCTTGATGTTTTGCCATTTGGAGGGGTGGGAGAAAGTGGGTTTGGGATGTATCACGGAAAGTATTCATTCGACACATTCAGTCATCAAAAGGTAGTGCTGTACAGAGGCCTCTTTCCAGAGGTGTTCTTCAGATATCCTCCATGGAATGTTTTCAAGTTCAACATGCTCAGAACTGCTCTCAGCTTCGACTATTTGGGAGCAATATTGGTTTTTTTAGGCCTAAAAAGGTGACCCCATTGCCCTCTCAACCATCTGCATGCATGGTCGTGATATTTTCTCTACATTATATGAGTGCTGATGATTAGCAAAATGTACATGATCACCATTTTCTTTTTCTTAAGTTGCTTTGGATGTTTATTATGATCCTAAATTTTCCCAACTTGAAGCTTTTCCAGAATTTATCCTGAGGGCTTTGAAGTAAACAGAGAACAGAAGATGGAATGATTGCTCCAGTGGCTGGTAGTGAGGTCTGTGATTATATGGAGAAGAGCATAGGTTCAAATCTCAGGGATATACCATAAGAAGTGGAATGGCAGCATATGGACTCCAAGATAAATGAGAGTAGATTATCAGTACTAAAAGCATTAAATATTTCCTTTTTGATTTGTACTATATGTATACTAATCATCTTGTAGATCAGATTAAAGCATCTTACGAATTAGATATTTTATTAGCTATTCAATCTTGTAGATCAGATTAAAGCATCTTAATCATTATATATTTTATTGGCTATTCAGAAGTTTGAGTGAACTTAAGAGAAGATTGGATTAATGGCAATTGTTTGTGTTTTTGATAGAGGAAAGGAAAATAAGCTTTAAGTAATGTTAGGACGTGCTAATTAAAGTTAAAGTTTAAATTAATTTAGAGTTATTTCTTAGTAGACTGAATAATTTGGAGATAAATGTTAGTTTAGGAAAGTAATTATAAAGGCCAAAGATATCTAGTTTGAAGGATAATATGAAGAAGTATTTTTTATGTAATTAAATAATTGGTTTTTTTTGTATTAGAAAAGGATGTTATTTGTTTTAGGTGGGATCAAAATTGTCTATAAATTTGTTGTGGGTTGGATTTGTGTCTTACATGATTGATCTTGCGTTAAAGGATTAAAGCAATTGAATTTGCTATGGTCTTTGCATTGCATGGATTGTCAAGGATTGGTGGGTATTTAAATGTTGTTGAGAAATCTTTGGATCACAAAGATCATATTCTCTTAGGTTGACCCCTTGATTCAATTAGTGTTATGGTTGTAGAAGTGATTGGAGACAACACTCTTTAGTTGTGTAAATGTACTAGAATGGTTTGATGCAAAATTAGATTACTTTTATTACTCCAAAGTAAAGTGTTCTTAGAATGATTTCTCCTTAAATTATGAATGATAATTAATAATATAGTTTGTGGATATGAAATGATGCACATTGCATGCTTTGAATACCAGAACATAGCAGCAATCATGTGAAATATGTACTAAGTTCACTCATAGTAGGAATGAAATAGGTTAGGATAAGCAAATTTTGAATTTTAAATTTTAAATTTTAAAATTTGGGAGAATTTTATGCGGTATAAGATTTACTACATGTTGTAGGGTTGACCCATAGGTAGGAAAGTTGTAATATCGAGGCAACAAATAATTTTTTTAGGATTGAGTGTATGGATATACATAATTAATGGGTGATGTAAAGGAATATGTGCAAGTAAGGACATGGTAAGGTCAAGTATGTGAGAATGTGTAAATGAGAATGAATGAAGGATTAGGAAATGATCCCAACTTCATATAAGATTTCACTTGTGAGTATGTAATTGTATCAAGGAATTCCATCAAAATGAGCTCAAAAATGTAAAAAGGAGTTGGCATGGTTATGCAAATGTCATCATTAATTTTTTTTTCCTCACTTTGAGGTGCGTGTGGATCTTGTCATGAATATGTAAATCAACATGCTTATAAAGCAAATGTTTAGACAAAAGAATATTGAAGTTAAAAGTAAAGTAATGAACCTTGCAAGCCTCATTATGTGTGCTCACTCTTTGACATACATGCTTCATTCTAACTCACAAAATAGATAAATGTAGGAACTTTGGTGTGCTATTAAGTTGTAGAGAGTTCTCAAGTAAGAAAAATGTTTAGGACTTTTTCATACTTGCAAAGATTTATCATAGATTGTAAAAAAATGTTGGAAGCTTTTGTAGCATAATGTAGGAGGAGTCACTTTGCGGATATGACATTGAAGTGACTTGAATCTAAGTGAAACCATGGTAGCAACTACACAACGTTTCATTGTGTAACAATTATTACGTCATGACCAAAGAACATTGTTGGAGTATGTATGGAAGTGGAGGGGTGTGTGACATTGCTCCAATACATGTGGTGATAGTAGTGAACAAGATATGTTTTAGAAGGTTTTCTAGATTAACATAGGTTATCAAAGTGTTATCTCTATAGTTACAAGCCATAGGTTTGTATTTGTTGTATTATAAGGAGACCTAGTTCACTATTGAAGGATATTGGTCAATAATTGATGATTAAGTCTCTTTAGTGGCATCTAAGTGATGAGTTGATTTTTCTTTGGAGAAGTCTCATGGGAGTGACATGTGTTAGGTTGATGTCATGGCATGGCATTTATAATTTTTTGATGGGTAGTATTTCATGGGGGGGCTAAGAGTGTCAAGTTAGTTGGGATTCCATGATAACAACTCAAAATTACATCTAATTTGTGGTGTGTATGGAATAGGTTGATATTTTATGCAAGATGGATGTTCGATGACGTGACAGTGTTGTAAGCATGTAGAGGTTGCACAATGGAAGTTACAAATGGACAGAGATGGATAACAAGCCTTATTGTATTTATATTCTTTATTTTTTGCTTCTTATTTTTTCAACAAGGTTTACTACATTAAATCCTTGTCTTGTATATTGTGGATTATGTATACTTTCATGTTCATTCATAATGTTTTGTTGATTAAATTGAAATGACATAACAGTAATTTGGATCATACAATATAGCATTCTTAATGAACAAGTTACTTTTTTTTGGATTAACTTCTAATATATAGTAACAAAGCATGATTGTTTGATATCAAAACCTTTTGGTTCAGTATTATAACTTTATTTTTATCTTAGAGTTGACACATTTGGTCACAATTGGTACCATATGTTGAACATGTTAGATCTCAAAATTGCTCTCCCAAAATCCTAGAACATATCTCACTTTCAAGGTCAAGGATTTGTTGTCAAGAGGGCAAGAAAGGGGATTCATCAATAGATTACGGATGGTTAAAGGCCTATGACGAGAGTGGCTAATCTCTCTTTCATTTTGATCTTAGCTTAAACTCAAAAGGGTGTTCTTAGAGGTATCTTAATTAGGTTTCTTTTTATCAATCACAATATAATGTAACTCTAACAAACAACATCTATACCAAAATGTACACTTGACCCTAGTTCTTGTCACTCGATCAAACATAACTAGCTCTATTATGATCTCTATATAGTTGATAATATCTTGAACATGCAACTACATATATCAATTTCATATCGATTCCTCAAGGTGTTTTTATTTGTCATTACATACACAATGACAAGGTGTAGACATATTAGTAATGGTTCTTTGGTGAAATAATTTTTTTTTTATTTAAAATAGCTCCCTAATTTGTAATAATGAACCAAAAACATGCATAAAACTAATTTGTTCATATAGCTAATAAAAACAAAGATGTAAATGCAAATGTTTGGTTTTGAACTAATAAGGACTGATGCCTACTCCATTGGGCAATTGAGTCATAAATAAAAGAGGAAAAACATTGCAATTAAGTAGAGTATCAACAAAAATAGACATGTATTTACATGCAAATAAAGATTATATATTATTATAATACAGACACACACACACACTTAATGATCCATAACCAGAACTACAAAGATGATGAGAAATAAACATGTTCAATACCAATTGTTGGGAAATTAAATCTCTAGATCCAAATATGACCAATGGATTAGATACAAGGTTTGAACTAAAACAACATGAAAATGTGAAACTTATATGCAAATATGAAAATTAAGTTTCCTTAATATAGAAATACCATGGCTAGAATCTCCCTTTTTCTTATTATGCCAAAAAACAACCAACATATCATGCTTACAAACACTACTTTATTTGAACTTACAACAAAAATATATGAAGAATATCATCACCATAAGATAGAAACAATGAGACACAAATCAACAACACAAGATCATCACATAACACATGATTTATGTGGAGAAATTCTTACAAGAAAAACTCCACCAAGAATAGAGGCCAAGTGTGCATTATCATCAAATAAATGAGATTACAATGCATTCACTTCCATTCTCCTCTTTTCCTCCAACATGGCACCACCTATGTACTTGTGAACAACTTCCTTATGCCTCAACTTATCCTTGTTCCTCTAGAGTAACAATAAATTCAACTGTTGCTACTCAATTCTACATCCAAGAGGCTAGATTTATAGACTTGTGAAGGCATCGAATGCACCAAACATGGTCCCCAAGATGACCCTTCATTCCAAACATCCCTAACCTTTGGATTACCTCCTTGAAATGTGAAAGGAAACCATTCTTGGCTCCAATACTTTCCATCCAACTTGAGCACCCAACCATGAGAGAAAAACATTACATTAAATGTAATAAATGATGGAAAGCCAAGTGACACCTAATGCCTCTTTCCAAGCACCCGCTTGGAGAATCCAAATGGTCACTCATTTACCATTTCTTTATCTTTTATTATATAATTTTAGGCATCCACATGTGGGAAAAACAATATTAAATATTTATGTCCACACATCACCTTTACCACTGCTAGTGACCCATCACCCATTATGAGTATATTACAAACAATGGTGAGAATAATACTACAAAATATTTTCCTAATACACCCAAAGTGCCTAGAGACACTTTCCAAGGATGTTGGAACCATGACATAAGATTTACAAGATGGATACCACCTTAATCCTAACATTCTCCCACTTGACATTAACAATGTAAATACACCCATAAGAATTACAAACAAGGGAAGAACATTCCTTAGCCAATCATGTACCATTTGAATCTTCACCATGCTCTCATGCTCCAACAAAATACTTGCAAAAGTAACCATGATAACCACCATCAAGCAAACAAATCCTTACATCCACCAACATGCCACCTATGGAAGAAAAGAGAACATGCCAAGGTGAAACATATCAACTACCACTTAAATCTACACCAATCTTTACATGAACACAAGCATAAAATTCAAATGATAATAAAGGCTTTGAGTAGTTGCCTTACTCATACCACCTGGAATAACAACTACAACAAATTGCAACTCATCCAAGATAACTATACCTCAAACCAAGGGTATACCAAACATAGATAGAACTTCATGCCATCAACATACCAACCCAAAATATGCAATCAAGTCTCTGTATATCCATCCTCCTATCTCAATGCAACATACCAATGAAAAATTGACCACAAACAAGGCCAACTAACAAGTCTGCATAAACACTAAAACAATCTTGTGGATATAGAAAATCCATATTCGAGTCATCCCACTGGAAGAAAGTGGGTAGCTAATCCACAAACTGCATAACTCGTAGACCCAATTCCAATGAAACATACAGACTCATCATCACATCAGTAACCAACAAACCAAGATATTATAGAGGATAACTAGACATATATATAGAAACTCCCATTGCATGAGTAATGTTAAATTTGAAAATAAATCAAAGCATACCAAGTCTACCTATAGTGCTTCACATAGAGGATGTGGCTAACTCCTCTATTGCATAGTGTAAAGGAAACATACAATATATGAAAATCCTGCAAACAAAAATGTTGCAATACCTCTCTCACCATTACTCTCCATAGCTCTCCCAAGTTCTTCACACTCAACTGTGTGAAACCAAACATCCAGGAATAATAACATGACTAAAGAGAGAACCTTCAAAGAAAACCATATCCTTGTTCCACACTAACATGGACCAAGTTGTGTAATGCGAGATCTCCTTCACCATTCCCAAACTAAAAGGATATCAACATCTAACACTCAAATCAAATGAAAAAATGACATCAGTAGATGTAAACCTCTCATAAGTTAAAGGTAGATCAAAGCAACCAATCATTCCCACAACAAAGGGAATATGCCCAAATCCACAAACCATTTCTTTTACCTCTCCAAATAAGTCCTTAGAACTAGATCCATAGCTCAAGACCAAAATAAGGAGAACAATAGAGAACCATATAACCATGCATCTTCTTCTTAACAAGTCTTCAGAATTTTATATTCAAAACTAACGCATATGAGAAGACGAGATACAAAACAAAAAATGCAAATGATAATTAGGCGGGAAATACCTCTTAGATCATTCACCTGCCAAGTAGACCAAGAGAGGGATACAAGATTGTCTTGTGAATAACACAAAGCGATGGAAATCTTATCTTCAGGTCCATAATGGATTCACATCCATAACCAGTTGTAGGCTCCTTGATCTTTCTGCCGAAATCCTCATCAAAGAGTAACCATCTCAACATACAATCCCATAAATAAGAGATATCTTAGCCTCACCCAAGTCTCTCTAGTCTCCATGAGCAGCCACCAATAAATCCATACCAACTTTAAATGCAAACTTGCAAGATCATGAAGCTCGATACAAAAGATTAATACTCAAAACAAAAGAGAACAAATAATCCGACCATTTCCAAAGTTCCAACTATAGAAACATGAACATATCATGACATCATGTTCTAATACTCCCTCCAAGGAGATCACATGAAAATAACCATCCATCATCAAATGATGAATCAACATCACTGCCAAATCTCCCATTGAATAGTGTAACCAAGCTCTTCAGACATCATGATAACCATCTCCTAATTGAAGATCCTCCATGGCCCCAACACAATCAAAGAACTCAACACCATGAGCTCCCAAAAGGTAAAGTTCAACCACAATCTCCAAATCAAGAAGATACAATTGCCACACATCCTTTGCCAATAGAACCAAATATTTATTTAAACAATCACTACAATCTAAGTGTAGAATCCAAGAGCTCCTAATAACACCAACAAACATTGCAAAATACCATCCATCTTCTAATCAAAGATTATCCATGGCTCACTACACACCATGCCAACAAAACCTTAGAACCAAAATCTTAAAACAGAGAAGATAGAACACATATGTAACTTCATAAAGCTCCCACTAAAAGTAATATTGTTATACATGGAATCATGAACAATATCATTGCCAAAATTCTATTGAAAGTGAACAAAGCTTCTCATGCACCATAAACAACAACTATAGATTCAAATGAACAACTATACCAGGTGCTCCCAATAACCATCTTCCACTGCAATAAGAATACCAATGTAGTAATGGTGACCAATAATATGGCCTACCAAACAGAGTCCACATCAAACAATTTTACAAGATTTGCACATGTGCAACATCTCAAAGGAAAAATACATAATTAGTGCTCCAATCTCAAATAACTAAAAAATAGATTCAACCGCACATTAGTATCATGCAAAATATAGATAATCTAGTATAACATATAGATTTCCAAAATTTAAGCACCAAAATCAATGCTAGATATGATTTTCCAAACACACCTAATGGAACCCCTAAAATGCTTCATGTTCCATCTCAAAAATACTACAAAATTTTGGTTAAATCCATCTCTCTGGGCTTAGGGTTTTATTTACCATCATTGCTTTAGGGTTTCATGCTCCTTAACCCTCTAAAGGGTCTAAGTCTGAATTTCCGTATTGGCGTTCTAATTCGTTGTTGACCCCATATTACCGGTTCCCGATCATTTAAGTTTTTCCTTATTCCTTTCGTCTCGTTGATAAACTGACCCCTTTACCTTATTAGTCTCGATCATTGCCTATGGTCGTGTTTAAAATATTGTTTTATTAATACGGGTTGAAATGTGTTTAAGTTTTGGTCAGATCCTAAGTTTGGATTAATTTTTTCAATCATTGGATTAAATTCTTAACCATTGTACTCATGCCCCTACCCATCATTATCCTAGCCGAGTCCCTCTTTTAAAACTAACATTTTTGGCATGTGCAGATATTAGATTTTATGAGGATTGTTTGATCACTGCGAGCAAATCTTAACCATCCCCTGCATCCCCGTTCTACTTAAATTCTCATTAAAATAATCACACAGGCTGGCAGGCAGTTGTCGCGTGTCATGTTCGATGATGGGCCCAGTGTTTTCAAAGGATCAATAGGTGAAGCTTTGAAGAAAATCAATGGCGGGTATCATGTGATGTGTCTTCATCTACACTGCTCCCTGCTACCCCGTCTATTCCAAGTCTTGCAATAAAGTAATGTCACAAGCTAGTAGCATATGGACATATTTCCTAAGGTTTAGAGACCTACCGAGCCATAAAGCAAAGTAAACACTCTGTTGAGAAATGATCAACGGTTGATAGTGGGTGACATGGGTCAATCCTGACCACTCCCCACTATCCTGTGCGAGCCCATTCCTACCGCCTAGCTCTCAACGGGGAAGGGGGAGGGTGCCATGTGGAACAACCTGGATGGCTTAAGGGACATTAATTAGAATGAAGGCTAAAATTAAACAAATATTTCAGCACATGCATAGGTGGTAAAGTGTGTGCTACTAAAAGGAAATATGAGGCATGTGTTTTGATAACATTTGAGATCTTTTAATTTGAGTTGTTGGTTATATCAGGAGAATATGGCCACATGCAAGTTGTCTTGTATTAAGACATGTGTATATTGAAGGCATGAGATTTAATCTCAGCCCTTCCTCATCTCCCCGTTGATAAAAGTTGCACAAGGGTTAAGGCTCACAGGGGCGAGGGGAAGATGACATGTGGATTCTAGCTTCAGTGACAAAGAAATGGTGGAGCCCGTGCATAACAAGCAAGCCTGTCCACATGGCTTATTTTGATTTAAAGAATACTACGATAACTTACAACGAGCTTTTTCAAACTAGCTTGACTAAATCTGGATCATCTATCAAATCAACACATCCATACGATCAACAATTGGCATTTAAATCTCAGCTCGAAGGAAAGTGAGTCATTCTGGTTTGCGCGAGTGGACCTTAATAGTGGGAAGGATGCCGAGATACCAAAGCAGGAGGTTGCATAGCTAAATTAAAACTAGCTTTAAAAATATAATTGAGCATTATGAAAGAAATTTTGCATGTTTAGAGAGCTTGTGCTATGGTTTTTAGGCTTGTCCAATGTTGAAGCTAGGGTTATTAACCTGTGAAAAACCAGTAAGTGAATTATTGCATTCTCATCAAAATTGTTGATAAACTGTGGTCTCCAAATCTTTCTATCAATTAGGGTTTTCTTCTTCTTGCATTTCTTTTAAGGTTTGACATTCTTTGAAGAAGAATTAGTTTGTCCTGCATTGCTATAATTTGTGTCAAACCCTTATCTAAGTTGTAAGTTTTATTCTAAAGAAACAAGGAACCCTGCCTTGTAAAACTCTTGAGTTACGAGACCCAAAAAACATCTTCATTTAAAGGGAAATCCTCTGTTCCCAAAAGACCTTTGAGTAAAGACCTCGCTAACCAGCTGCCACCTTCGAGTAGTGAAAAATATAAAGTCAATTGCTTTCCAGAGGTCTGCAAGTAGTTGAGGGCTTAATTGACAAAAATAGTTCTATTAGGGATGCCAAAATACCTTGTATAGGGTCGGAATTGTTCTATGGTTGGTTCGAAAATAGAAACATGGGTATTCCTGTTGGTAACCCTTGGAATCTTGACTTGGGGAAATTAACCATGCCTAATGTATATCTAGATATCGATTTTTTGAAAGCAATAGCTATGAATTACGGCCTAGTCATCAGGACTGTGAGGTCTTATGATGGAATTGACATAGTTAAGATCATGAAGGAAGAGATTTCTTGTGTCTTCAGACTCACCGAGTGGAGTGATGATATACCTTAGATTGATGAAAAGGTTCTTAGGGAAGAATATGATAGGACTAAGATTGCATTCAAAGTCCATATACTGCCAAGGTACTTAGCAGAAATTGGGAGCCAAAGAATTACATTAGGGCCATTTCATAAAGATAATTTTCCTATTAGTTACTTTGTTTCCTATTTCCAAAGGACCTTCTATTCTATTTGTCAGATAATTGGTTATGATCCTCCCAATAGAATGCCTATGGCATGGATGTGTATGGCAGTCCACATCCAACACCCCCAGTATTCCACAATATATGATTATGCAGGGTTTGATAAAATTGAAGAAGGGTGCAGATGTAGTAAGGTTTAGTTGGTACTCATTGTTAATGTACATGTTTTTGTTCAAAGGTGCACCTTATTTTGGGAAAAATATGACATTGGATAGGATGGAGACTACTTAGGAGCTTCCAATTCAGTGTTGGACTACCGTCCTGGATAAGGATGACATAAATTTTGATTATGTAATATTTGAGAACTTGTTTGCTTCAAAATTGAAAAGAGCCCTAGTTATGAATGTTCCTAAAATTCTCAAGGCCCTGTATGGTTTCTTGAGACCCAAAGATAGGAGGCCAGAGTTAGGGGTTGATCATAATCGGGGAGATGTTATCCCATATCCTGTTTATACCATTTTGAGAGTGTATGGTGCTACTGTCGCACCTCATATTTTTCCAAAATGTGTGCCAGAGAGAATTGGTTTCCTTGAAGTAATATGGCAATTGGGAAGTGTAGAAAATGAACATTTGTTGAATCAAGGAAAAGGAACATTTTTTCCTTCATACACATGCTTCTCTGATTTTGTAATGACAAAGGGGGGTTGGAATAAGATAAATGATGTACTCAAAGCTTTTCACCTGAAAAGAGCAGTGGAAAGGGAATATTATGATCCTGAAGGCTTCATAGCCTGGTTAAAATTGAGAAATCGGAGCTCCAAATTTGAGCACATTTTCCAATTCCCTGAGGATGTGATAAGTAATATCTTTGAATTTTTAGAGCAAAATAATAGAAAAGCAAGATGGATTGATTTTAACAAAATGAAAAGAAAGGTAAGGGAGAAAAGCCCTAAATTCATTACTCTTCTAGATATTCCAAATAAAATGCAAAAAATGGAATAAGTGTTCTGAAACTTTGACACAGTGGTGGGCCACCTTGAAGGTGAGAAGATGATCCTAGATAATGGAAAATACCCATAGAAGAAGAACATGGTGGGGGAGAAATCCTTGTTATGGAGGGGACACCTACATCTCATCCTCCTGTGGAACCAAAAATAAAGTTCTTCATAAGGAGAGAGAACAAGGAAAAGAAAAATGATGCAACTATTGCTCCCTCTCAACAAGAGGAACAAAGACCTCTTTCTCCAATTAGACAAATGCCACCATCATCTCCTCCAAGGTCAGTAGGGCCTGAAATTGCGGATGTTGTTTCCCCATCACAACATGCCTCACCACCAAAAGAGCCACCATTGAAGAAGTGAAAGGTAGAAGAAACAGGTTTGGTGGACTATGATGATGATGAGTCTAATGAAGACATTTGCATATCGAAACAAGAAATGCAAGAAGGAATGCCCTCTGCATTGGAAATGAATGTGTCACAACAATTGGGTTTGAGGTTGAGCAAGGCTGATCTCACTGGGGTAAATGGCAGTGATGATGTTAGAGTGGAAACATGCAAAAAGTTCATGGATGACGATTCATTTGTAAAGTATCAAAATTTCATGGAGTTTGCATACAAAGCTAAAAGGGATGAATATGTTATCAATTTGGCTAAGGAAAGAATTCTTCATCTAGAGTTACCTGATGCCACCATTCAAGAAAAATTCTTAAATGAAATGAAAGCTAAGTTTCATAGAATGACTACAGATGAGGGTAGAGAATTGGTGAGAAATAGTGGTATTTTATTTCTACCAGAGTGGGATTTAGCTTCTTCCATAGCCTTTGATACAATGAAAGGATGTAACAAACCTCTCTATAATTTAGAAGAGGAGGCTGCAATTGCATCACAAGGATTTTCTTTCAGTGAGCAGTGTGATGCACTCGGTATATGGTCCTTGGCCCCAAGTAGAAGGAAGACTAATATTATAGAGCCTGCACCAAACTATAGGGGAGGCCTGATAATTAAAAGGGTGTCAAAAACATTAGCTCTAGAGGAAGAAAATATGTCAGTGCATGTAGCTCAGTTCACAAGAGCCATATTGGAATCAATAACTACAGAAAAGGAAAAGTTCAGGACATCATACAATAATTTGTTAGTAGATTATGGAAGGATTGAACAACAAAAGATGCAGCTACAAACGAGAATAGCATTATTAGAGGATAATTTGAAAAAATTGCAACCAAGAAAGAAAGAACAGACCGGTGTTGATTCTCCTACCACTTCACATGAAGTTGCACCCATTGATTTTACACCTTCAACAAGTTCCTCATGGGAAATTGTGCCATACAATATGGGAATTGTGCCCATTTCAATGATAGAGCCTAGTACATCAAAAGTACCATAGGCTAAGGAAGATGTCAGCAAGGAGGAGTTGCTCAAGAAGTTAAATGAGTATAAGGATAAATGTGACAGTCATGATAGGGAGGTCTTTGTGAGTAATATGAAGATTGTCATTATAGTCTTGGAGCACTTAAAGAAAGGAGTTACTAGCAGATTGAATAACATTCATGATAGCTACTCCTCCATGAAGTTAGCTATAAATAACTTTGAAAATGATAGGGAAAGGGTTATTCTAGTTATGGAGACATGGATCCCCAGGTTCCAAGAGCTGAGAATGATGTCTATTGGAGCTAGGCAGGAGGCCAACCTCGCTAAAAAGATAAAGCCCATTGTTACTATCGTAAATGAAATTAAGGGGTATAGGGGAAACATAGAGCCTTTGGAATTCAGAATAAAGGAATTGGTAAACAACTTTCATGAAGTAGATCATGGTCTTCACCCATCTATCCTAAGGGATGATGGTAGCATAAAAACCCTGGAGGAGTGGAGAGATGAAACTAATGATGTTATTTAAAAGCAAGCTGCTTCAATTTGTCAAGGGTATGATATAGATACACTAAAAATAAATATGGACATGTTGGCCCATGTAGAGATTGTCTTGTCTAAATTTGATAAGGAAGCCAATCAAGTTAGCGAATATTCTCCTTATAAAAAAAGGGCTGATAATGTTATGAAATTCAACTGGCCCACTGAAGAGGAATTCTTGGCATGGAGGAACAAATACTTGGATGAGCTGGAGGATTGAGTTGCAATAGTGGGGTGGTGATTATATTTCAGGTTTCAAAAGTTGCAATCATGATGAGTAATAGATAGGAGAAATGCAATGCATAGCCTGAAATTAGTACAGATTAGGCTTTTGCTGAAGTATTGACAATATATTGCTTTCTGCCCAATTTGAATTGATGACTAGTTTGCAAACATGGACATATTTCATGTCCTTTCATGTTTTATTCTTCCATGCTTTCTTTCATTTTCACTTTATGTGTGTGGACACACTTTTTGAGAAAACTGCTTGAAGATGCCTTTTGAAAGGTGGGACCAAATCTCCAATAAAAAATGAGGATGTATTTGTTCTAATACATGTTTCCCACAACCTTAGAACACAAAAGTCACTGCAAAGGGAATATATGTTATAACGGTCTAATAAAATATTGACTTGTGTACTTTCTGGCCCGAAGCTTGTTTCACTCGTTCATTTCTATAAGAAGTAATTCAAGGCCAGAAGTACAAGGTTCATTGTATTGCAGTTGATCATGGAGAATTGTAAAAAGAATACTGAGCATATTTTGAGTTTTGTCTTAGGTTTTGAGTCTATTAGTACGTATGTAATTTTGATAACAAAGATAGCAAATACAAATATAGAATGGTGCCAATTTCATGTCCATTTTCTCTCCCTTGTACTTCTTCTATGGGTCATGAATAATATAATCAAGGATTTTTTTGTTCATCTCCACTGATTATAGTGGATTTATGGTTTTTTTCTTGCTTATTAATTCAAGGAATTAGTGTAAATTCTTGAATGATATTGTTGATTCATATGAATGAAGTGCTAGGATATTCATAAGGAGTGGTGGTTGAGAATATAGTGTGGAGATGCTGTAATGCAGTGTTTTTCAAAGCTTATATGATGCTATGTGTAAAATTGTTATCAGGTTGCATAGGTTAAGATTGATTCCGTGTTTAGTATAAGGCACTAGTTTGAGTAAAATATTCACAATACAGTTTCTAGGTTGGTTCATCAACAAAATAGTCTTTATTTACAAAATTTTCAAATTAGTAACCATTGAAGTTATGTTATGATGAATTTCATTAATCTCATGCTCCAAGTGTAGGGTATTGCTAACAAAATTTCCAACTCTTTTGATGCTCTACATTGTTGAGTGGTCATATGAGAATTATCTGTTATTTACAATGTATTTAAATGTTAATTGCATAAGTTCTTGAATATACATTGTGGGATCACCCTCCTTGGTTTCATAGAGCCCAAAGTGCAGGAGGAAATCTTTGTAGCTTTCACTCGTTTGTTGGCCAATCCCTTTAGATTGCTAAATATTGGAAATGGCAAAGTCCATAGGCAATTCTAAAGATCAACTCTCTACTAGGGATTATTAAGTCCAAAGTCTCTAGCTCAAATCTGGTATAGTCAGAGTTAGGTATTTTATTGTTCTTCACTACTTGGAGAAAAATTGTTTCAAAGTTTCATTATATAAGTCACATCCATTTTTATTCGTCAAGTTCTGGTCCATTCTTTCACTTTGTGTCAATTTATGTTCAAAGTCTTCTCTAAGATTACAAGTTCCAATCCAAAGTATAATCAATTTCTATTTCCTAGCATCTTGGGTGGCGACTCTAAAGTCTCTTATACTAGTGTAAGGATAAAATCTCAAAGATAACGTGAGAAGAAGAATTATGACATACCATTCAACACCATGAACAAGACCAAAAGCTACATGAAGAAGCATCCTGAGCAAAAGCTAGAAACTGAGCTCGCAAAGGACAATCAACCAAAATGGGTGAAGAAAGGTGCTAAATCAAGTAAATCTATTAAATCCCTTGTTGATTCATCTCCTACTTTTAATAATGAGGTAAATAGTGCAAATATCCAAGAAGAGGTACATGAAGTTGAAGTGTAATGTAGATCAGGGAAGTTTTCCTATTGAGCAAGTATTTGATAATGAACTGAACCTCTCGAGAAAGGAGGATAGGTGGGAATTCTAGGATAAAAATAAGTTCTCAGAACCTTTAACCCCTAGAGTTGGATTTGTCTTTAATGATGGAAATTTTAAGCCAAGAGGTGAATCCCCCATTGTAGAATTGCACCTTTCCCTTGAAGAAGAGCCAAATAATTCAACCTACTATACTCCTATGCTGAGTGAGGCTAGAGATGTCTTAGAAGATGAAGAAGACATAGACAAAGATATGCAAGCCTTAGAAGAGGAAGAGCTTAGGCTTAAAGAAGAAGAAGAATGCAGGCTCATGGAGTTAAAAGAAAAGTTAGATAGAATTAAGGCTAAGATGCAAGAAAGAGATGCTTAGAGGAAAAGGATATAGAACATGAGAGAAGAAGCAAAGCAAAAGGCCTTTCAGGAAAATGTTGCTAGATTTTCTACTAGGATAACCCATGGTCCACCTAAGGTGACCTTTCAAATGGGAACCTCTTCTGTAAGAACTTATACTACATCTATTGTAACTTCCAAATCCTCAGATCCTTCTGCTACTGCTAAGAAATCACAACATGTAGATCATGGGAAGAATCCCATTGATCAGCCAAAGAAAACTACCTTTAATACCTCCAATACCAATACCAACAAAAAATACCAATACATCATCTATTAATACCTCCACCCAAAATGTTAAGATTAATCCTACCCTATCCATTGCACCCCCAAACCCTGAGATCTTGAGATTGCAATTCAACAATGACAAACTGCAAGAAGAGTTGAAGAAAGCTGAAATTGAAGCTGCCAATGAAGAGATAGCTAGAAAGATTTCTTTTCTTAAGACCTCCATAACAACTCTAGAGGCTTCAAGCTCTAGAAATATTGATAGTGAATCACCAAAAAAAAGTATTTGGGACATATTTCCAGTGGAAGTGGTGGTGGGGATTATGGTGGTGGAGGTGGATGAAATGACAAAAGTAAGAATTATTATGTTGAAGATGATGAGGGAAAAAAGAAAGGAGGTGGTAACAATACCAAAGATGGAAAAGGTAAGGATAAAACTCAGTTCAATGACCAAAAAGATGATGAGCCTAGAAATACTCATAAAGATCAACATACTAGGAGACCACTCCAAGTAGAGAGATATCAATAGTTATGCTTTACTGGAATACTTGGCTATCCCAATCCATTCCCTAAATATTTTAGGCCTTCTTTGGCTAGATTCTCTGGAAATAATGCCTTGAGTGGTGAAGATCATCTCAAAGAATTTTCTAACATCATGGATGATTTTGAGGTAGAAGCAGAGGATGTCATGATGAAGTTATTTATGCCTAATTTATTTATGTACAAAGCAAGGTATGATTCCAGTTGAATTACCTAAATACACTCCTATTGACATGTTTCAATTTCTTAGTCAAGTGAAGGTTTATGTCCCCTAGCTTGAAATGATGAGAATGGATTAACATAAACAAAAGGTAGTAGCCCTTATCAATGGTGCTGCTATAGCTTGTAATGACTTAGTGGTGTCCACTCTACCCAAAGTGAGTGAGAAGGAAAAGAAAGATAAAGAAGTTGAGGGAGTGAGTATTGAAATCCCTCATATTTTTCTAGGGAATTCAGTTATAGCTTATCCTAGAAAAATTGACCCATTCTTCCTCACATTGATAGTTGAGGAAAAATTTATAAAAAAAATGTATTATTGATTTAGGAGCATCCAATAACATAATGCCAACCAAGATCATTAAGTAATTGGGACTAAAATTTGACAGTACCCATGGCAAGTGTTATGCTATGGATTCAAGGGAAGTCCCTGTGATTGGTGTAATCAATGAGTTTCCTTATAAGTTAGTAGCTTATCCATAGAAAGAGTTTAAGATGAGTGTGGTGGTAGTGGATATCCCACCCAATCATGGAATTCTATTGTCTAGGAAATGGAGTGCTTCCATGGGAGGTAGTATGTAGTGTGACATGTCTTATGCAACCTTCCCTATTGATGGTAAGGATGTTCAAGTGGTACGAGATCCAAAGGTGCCACATATGTTGGAGAATTCTCATGAGGATGATACAATAATTTTTATAGATACTGATATTAGTGACTTTAAGGTGGAAGAAACTTTACCAAAAGAAATTCACAGGCGCCCTGCACCTATAGATAATGAAGTTGTAAGATTATCTGACAAGGATGAAATATGGAAGATGTACTTTGACGGTGCAAGTTCCAAGGAAGGGTTTGATGCAGTAATATTGCTAGTGTCACCTAGTGGTGATACATACAAGTTTTCTTTCACCCTGTCCTTGTCTACACAAACAATGTGGTAGAGTATGAAGCACTGTTGCTAGGATTAAGGTTGTCCAAAAAGCATGGGATAAAGAAGTTGATGGTAATAAGTGATTCTGAGCTAGTGATATCTCAAGTAAGAGCCAGATATGCTTGCAAGAACAACATACTAAAAAAATATAGAAATGTTGTCTAGGATTCCATTGAGTAGTTTGATGCTTTTGGAATCGACTGGATGGAGAGAGTGCAAAATCAACTGGCAGACTTACTTGGAAATATTGCATTAAGACCAGATGATATAACTTTCATAGGTATCTCAAAGGTTGAGAGACAAGCAAGACCATCAATCCCTAACAATGTACATAATTGGAAAATATTCAACGATGATGAAGATATTCTAATTTTTTTGAAATGTGTTGATGAATATGAAGGTCAAGAGATTGAATTTGGGGGATTTTTTGAAAATATAGATGGAAAGGATATAGTCTTTGGGAATGAGTTCATCCAACTAAAGACAAATAAAATCCCCAAGGGCCTTGTGGCATTAGAAAGGGTATTTGATAATCAGGATAAAAGCAAGGTTAAAACAACTGCCGCCCATCCAGAGGACTTGGAAGAAGTGAGTTTGGGGACTAAAAATGCCCCTACGAAGGTAGATGCAGGAAAGAAGATGAAACCTAAGGTTAAGGAAATGTTGATTGCTTTACTAAGAAAATACAAACATGTCTTTGCTTGGTCATATGATCACCTTAAAGCATATATAAAGGAATTATTCTAGCATGAGATTCCTCTGAAAGAAAATTCCAAACCTTTCAGACAAAAGCAAAGACCTATTAATCCTACCTTAGCTCCTAAGATGCAGTAGGAACTAGTAAAGCTAATGGATGTTGGCATCATAAAGCCTATTAGGCATTCCTTGTGGGTTTCTAATTTGATGCTAGTTAGAAAAAAAAATGGTGATACAAGGTTATGTGTCGATTTTAGAAATCTAAACATGTATCATCATTAAAGGATAATTATCCATAGTTGAACATGGAAACCATGTTGCATAAGGTAATTGGCTGTGAGTTACTATCAATAATGGATGTTTTTTGGGTAGAACCAAGTGAAAGTGAAGGAGTATGATTAGTACAAGATTACATTTACTACTCCATGAGGCACCTATGTATATGTGAGGATGCCATTTGGTTTAACAAATGCAGGTGCCACTTTCCAAAGGGCTATGCATGTAGCCTTTTCTAATTATATTGTCTTGTTCATGCCTATATTCTAGGATGACTTGACAAAATACTCCAAGAAGGAAGATCACTGCATGCACTTGGAGAAGATATTTATTAGGTCCTTGGAATATGGGATCTCCCTGAATCCGAAAAACTATGCCTTTGGCGCTACTGAAGGCAAGTTACTGGGGCATATTGTGTCCAAAGAGGGAGTGAGAATTGACCCTGAAAGGGTAGTAGCCATAGACAAGATCCCTCAACCAAAGAATGTTAAAGGAATTCAATCATTCTTTGGTCAAATAAATTTCTTAAGGATATTTGTAACGAAATTTGTAGAAATTACAAGACCCATCTCCAAGATGCTGAAGAAGGGAGAAAAGGTGGTTTGGAGTGAAGAGCCTAGTCAGGTGTTCAAGAAAACTAAACAAGCTATCAAAGAGGCTCCAATTTTGAAATATCCCGATTTCTCTAAGCCAATGCACATTTTCTCTTTTGCTTCCTTCCATACTATTCATGTTGTGTTATTGTAGAAAAATGATGAGGGATTTGAATAGCCCACTGCATTCTTTAGTAAATCTTTACAGGCCACAGAGCTAAAGTATGACATGATTGAAAAGCAAGTGTATGCTCTAGTTAAGGTTGTGAAGAATTTCAAAACTTACTTAGCAGGGGCTATAGTCATAGCTTTGTACCAAGTGTTGTTGTGAAAGATATCTTCACTCAACAAGAAACTACAAGTAGAAGGTGTAGATGGATCAAAAGGATCCAAGAATTCAACATTGATGTCCAGATCACCAAGTTAGTTAGAGGACAGGGTCTAGCTAAACTGATGGTAGATACTTATTTGGAAGCTAATCAGATAAATCAAATAGAGACTATTGATGTTGCACCAATTTGTGATATGCAAACATGTGGTTGGTATAGGAGTGTCCAATATTTACAAACTTTGCAATGTCCTAAAGATATGGCTGATAATGAAAAGAGAACATTAAAGTTACATGCCATTAAGTATGCAATTATTGATAATGAGTTGTGGTGGAGAAGCCCAGATAGTGTATTGCTTAAATGTGTGGACGAAAAGCAAGCATTACAACTCTTGCAAGAAATGCACAATGGAGTGTGTGGCGGTCATTACATTGCGAAGACCACTGCTCATAGGATCTTGAGAGTAGGATTCTGGTGGCCCACTATATTTAAGGATTCCCACACATTTGTTAAGACTTGTGATGCTTTCCAGAGATTTGCAGGAAAATTAATTTTTTTAGGGAGCTTGCCACTTAGGCCTATTATTGTTCAGGATCCTTTCCAACAATGGGGAATTGATTTTATTGGAGAAATACTAGAAAAGTCTAGTGGAGGGCACTCATGGATCCTTGTTGCCACTGAATATTTCATGAAATGGGTAGAAGAAATACCCTCAAGGAAGGAAAAAAGTAAAGTAGTAGTGGACTTCCTAATGAACAATATTTTGATCAGGTTTGGAGTTCCATAAAATATCATTTTAGATAATGCTATGTGTTTTAGATCAGAAGAGTTCAAGGATTTTTGTGATAAACATGGGATACAAATTTCTTATTCTTCACCTTACCATCCTCAAGGAAATGGTCAAGCTGAGTCTAGTAATAAGAGCTTAATGGAGATCATCAAAAGGGTGATAGAAAAGAACAAAAAAGCTTGGGACTCAAAGTTGAAGCTTGCACTCTGGGCAGATAGGGTTACTATGAAGAAGGCTATTCGTCACTCACCATTTGGTTTGGTGTATGGTTTGGATGCTAGGCTACCATAAAATAATTTGTTAAAGATGTTTAAATTTGTGCAAGAATATGATGATGATGTTTGTGATGATATGCAACACATAATTGATAATCTGGTGCAATTAGATGAAACTAGAAGAGAAGCTCATGCCAAAAATGCAAATATGCAACTGCAAGTCAAACACTTGCATGGCGAGAAATATTCTCCCATAAAATTTGAAATGGATAGTATGTTACTATTCTGGAATGCAAGGGCTCAATATAAGGGTAAGCATGGAAATTTTGAAGCCATATGGTTAGGCCCTTATCTGATAGCAAATACACATGGAGAGGATTCATATTTTCTCTAGAGCTTGACAAGTGAACTTCTTGAACTTCTAGTACATGGAAATTTCTTGAAACCATACTTCTCTTAAGTATGTTTTGCTCTATGTACATTGTAGGTTTTGCACATTTTGTATATAGGCATGCTTTCTTTGGCCTGATCCTCTTGCCTTGTCTGGGCAAGTCCTTGGTTTTTTGGTTCTCTATGGTTGGTCTACTTCAACCTGAGATTCTAGGATCTCACCATGCCTGCAAGATGCATGTGTCCCCATTCAGAGAAACTAATGGAACCCCTAAAATGCTTCATGTTCCATGTAAAAAATCCTACAAAATTTTGGTTAAATACATCTCTTTGGGCTTAGAGTTTTGCTTACCATCACAACTTTAGGGTTTTTTGCTCCTTAACCCTCTAAAGGGTTTAATTCTAAATTTCCTTATTGGAATTATAATTCATTGTTGACCCCATATTACCGGTTCCCAATCATTTAAGTTGTGCCTTATGTCATTTGTCTCGTTGATAAACCAACCCCTTTACCTTATTATTCCCGATCATTGCCCGTGGTCATGTTTAAAATATTGTTTTATTAATATGGGTTGAAATGTGTTTAAATTTTGGTCAAATCTTAAGTTTGGATTCATTTTTTCAATCATTAGCTTAAATTCTTAACTCTTGTACTCATGCCCCTACCCATCATTATCCTTTCCGAGTCCCTCTTTTAAAACTAACATTTTTGGCATGCGCATATATTATATTTTATGAGGACTGTTTTATCATTGCGAGTAAATCTTAACTATCCCCCGCATCCTCGTTCTACTTCATTTCTCATTAAAATAATCACATGAGTTGGTGAATGGTTGTTGCGTGTCATGTTTAGCGGTGGACCTGGTATTTTCAAAGGATCAATAGGTGGATCTTTGAAGAAAATCAACGATGGGTATCATGTGATGTGTCTTCATCTACACCGCTCTCTGTTACCCCGTATGTTCCAAGTCTTGCAATAAAGTAATGTCAAGGGCTAGCAGGCTAATGAAATGTATCCTAAGGTTCATAGACCTACTGAGTTGTAAAGCGAAGTAAACATTGCTAAGAAATGATCAACGCTTGATATCGGGTGACGTGGGTCAATCCTAACCGCTCCTCGCTATCCTGTGCGAGGCCCATCCTTGCCACCCAACTCTCAATAGGGAAGCAAGAGGGTGCCATGTGGAGCAACTTGGAGGGCTTAAGGGACATTAGAATGAAGACTAAAATTAAACAAATATTTCAGCATGGGCATAGGTGGTAAAGTGTGCGCTACTAAAAGGAAATATGAGGCACGTGTTTTGATAACATTTGAGATCTTTTAATTTGGGACGTTGGTTATGTCAAGAGAATATGGCCATAGGCAAGTGGTCTTGTATTAAAACATGGGTATATTGAAGGTATGATATTTAATCTTTGCCCTTCCCCATCTCCCCGCTGATAAAATTTGCACATGGGTTAAGGCTCATGGGGGCGAGGGGAAGATGACACTTGGATTCTAGCTTCAATGAAAAAGAAATGGTGGAGCCCGCACGTGACAAGCAAGCCCCTCCACATGGCTTATTTTGATTTAAAGAATGCTATGACTATTTACAGTCAGCGTTTTCAAACCAGCTTCACTAAATCTAGATCATCTATCAAATCAACACATCCGCGTGATCAATAGTTGGCATTCAAATCTAGGTTCAAAGGCAAGTGAGCTATTCTGGTTCACGCGAGTGAGCCTTAATAGTAGAAAGGATGTCAAGCTACCAAAGTAGGATAAAATTATAATTGAGCATTGTGAAAGACATTCTACAGGTTTGGAGAGCTCGTTTTGTGGTTTTTAGGCCTATCCGACATCAAAGCTAGGGTTATTAACCTATGAAAAACTAGTAAGTGAATTATTTCCTTCTCATCAAAATTGTTGATAAACTATGGTCTCCAAATCTTTCTATCAATTAGAGTTTTCTTGGCCTTGCAATTCTTTTAAGGTTTGGCATTCTTTGAAGAAGAATTAGTTTGTCCTGTATTGCTATAATTTGTGTCAAACCCTTATCTGAGTTGTAAGTTTTATTCTAAAGAAACAAGGAACCCTGCCCTATAAAAATCTTGAGCTATGGCACCCAAAACAAAAGAATTTTCATCTAAAGGGTGTAAATTTTAATGATAAGATTTAATGCACAGAAAATTAATTCAAAATTAGACAATAACACATCAGATACCCTGGGAAAACAATCCTCTTAAGGGAGAAAAACCCAACAAATATATCTCTTTTATATATAAAAAAGGCAACAATTACTTTACAATGAGGCCAATCACAAGGCCAATATTCTGCACCAATAATGGTGACAATAACAATCTGCTTCTTGAATAATTCACACTTTTCTCTTGAACACTTTGCACTTGTCTCTTGAACAGTTCGCACATGAGTGAAGGAAGAAGACGAACTTGCTTGATTATAAATGAAAGGAAGAGACCTTGTATAAATACACACTTATGAGAGAGGTTGCACCTCTTCATGTAGAAGGTCGGCCCATAATACAAAAAGATAATTACAAATATAACTTGTGAATTACAAGGAGCGTCGGCCCTTTTAGAAATTATATTATTTCCAAGTGAAGTGCCCCTTCACATTAAATATCACATATAAATAAATAGCCAATAGGCTATATTGATTTATGTCTTCATTCGTGGCTGGAAGGATGAACCCGAAGCTGCCATAACATTAAAGGGGAGTCCTTTGTTCCCAAAATACCTTTGAGTAAAGACCTCGCTGACCAGCTGCCACCTTCGACTAGTGAAAAATATAAAGGTCAATTTCTATTCAGAGGTCCGCAAGCAGTCAAGGGTTTAATTGACAAAAATAGTTCTATTAGAGATTCCAAAATACCTTGTACGAGGTGGGAATTGTTCTATGGCTGGTTCAAAAATAGAAACATGGGCATTCCTCTTGGTAACCCTTGGAATCTTGACCTGGGGAAATTAATTATGCCTAATGTATATATCCTGATATCGATTTTTGAAAGAAATAACTATGAATTACGACCCAGTTACCAGGACTGTGAGGTCTTATGATGGAATTGACATGGTTAAGATCATGAAGGAAGATATTTCTCATGTCTTCAGACTCATCAACTGGAGTGATGATATGCCTAAAATTGATGAAAAGGTTCTTAGGGAAGAATATGATAGGACTAAGATTGCATTCAGAGTCCACATATTTCCAAGGTAGTTAGTAGAAATTGGGGGCCGAAGAATTACATTAAGGCCATTTGATAAAGAGCCTTTTCCTGTTAGTTACTTTGTTTCCTATTTCCAAAGGACCTTCTATTCTATTTTTCAGACAATTGGTTATGATCCTCCCACTGGAATGCCCATGGCATGGATGTACATGGCATCCCACATCCAACACCCCCAATATTGCACAATATATGATTATGCAGGGTTTCTGGTAGAGAGAATTCATGAGGGTTTGATAAAATTGAAGAAGGGTGAAGATGGAGTAAGGTTTAGCTGGTACTCATTGCTAATGCACATGTTTCTATTCAAAGGTCCACCTTATTTTGGGAAGAATATGACATTGGATAAGATGGAGGCTACTTTAGAGTTTCCTATTTAGTGTAGGACTATAGTCCTGGATAAGGATGATAAAACTTTTGATTATGTAATATTTGAGAACTTGTTTTCTTTAGAGTTAAAAAGAGCCCTAGTTATGAATGTGCCTAGAATTTCTAGGGCCCTCTATCATTTCTTGAGACCCAAAGATAGGAGGCCGGAGTTAGGGGTTGATCATAATTGGGGAGATGTTATCCCATATCCTGCTTATACCATTTTGAGAGTGTATGGAGCTACTGTCGCACCTCATCTGCTACCAAAATGTGTGCTAGAGATAATTGGTTTCCATGAAGTAATATGACAATTGGGATGTGTAGAAAATGAACATTTGTTGTATCAAGGAAAAGGAACATTTTTTCCTTCATACACATGCTTCTCTGATTTTGTAATGACAAAGGGAGGTTGGAATAAGATAAATGATGTAATCAAATCTTTTCACTTGAAAACAGCAGTGGAAAGGGAATATTATGATCTTGAAGGCTTCATAACCTAGTTAAAATTGAGAAATTATAGCTCCAAATTTGATCACATTTTCTAGTACCCTGGGGATGTGATAAGTAATATCTTTGAATTTTTAGAGAAAAATAATAGAAAATTAAGATGGATTTCTTTTAACCAAATGCAAAGAAAGGTAAGGGATAAAAACCCTAAATTCATTGCTCTTCCAGATATTCCAAATATAATGCAAAAAATGGAATATGTGTTTCAAAATTTTGACATAGTGGTGGGACACCTTGAAGGTGAGAAGATGATTCTAGATAAGGGAAAAACCTCCATAGAAGAAGAAAAAGGTGGGGAAGAAATCCTTGTTATGGAGGAGATACCTACATCTTAGCCTCTCGAGGAACCAAAAATAAATTTCTTCATAAGGAGAAAGAACAAGGAAACGAAGAATGATGCAACTGTTGCTCCCTCACAAAAAGAGGAACAAAGACCTCTTTCTCCAATTCGACAAATGCCACCATCATCTCCTCCAAGATTAGTAGGGCTTGAAATTGTGGATGTTGTTGCCCCATCACAACATGCCTCACCACTAAAAGAGCCACCATTGAAGAAGTGAAAGGTAGAAGAAATGGGTTTGGTGGACTATGATGATGATGAGTCTAATGAAGACATTTGCGTATCAGAACAAGAAATGCAAGAAGGAATGCCCTCTGCATCGGAAATGAATGTGTCACAACAATTGGGTTTGAGGTTGAGAAAGGATGATCTCACTGGGGTAAATGGTAGTGATGATGTTAGAGTGGAAACATGCACAAAGTTCATGGATGACGATTCATTTGTAAAGTATCAAGATTTCATGGAGTTTGCATACAAAGCTAAAAGGGATGAATATGTCAGCAATTTGGCTAAGGAAAGAATTCTTCATCCAGAGTTACCTGATGCCACCATTCAAGAAAAATTCTTAAATGAAATGAAAGCTAAGTTGCATAGAATGATTGTAGATGAGGGTAGAGAATTGGTGAGAAATAGTGGTATTTTATTGCTACTAGAGTGGAATTTAGGTTCTTCCATAGCCTTTGACACAATAAAAAGATGTAATAGACCTCTCTATAATTTAGAAGAGGAGGATGCAATTGCATCACAAGGATTTTCCTTTAGTGAGCAGTGTGATGCACTCGCTATATGGTCCTTGGCCCCTTGTAGAAGGAAGCCTAATATTATAGAGCCTACACCAAACTACAAGGGAGGCCTGATAATTAAAAGGGTGTCAAAAAAATTAGCTCTAGAGGAAGAAAATATGTCAGTGCATGTAGCTTAGTTCACAAGAACCATAGTGGAATCAGTAACTACAGAAAAGGAAAAGTTTAGGACATCATACAATAATTTTTTAGTAGATTATGGAAGGACTGAACAATAAAAGATGCAGCTACAAACGAGAATAACGTTATTAGAGAAGAAGTTACAAAACTTGCAACCAAGAAAGCAAGAACATACTGGTGTTGATTCTCCTACCACTTCACATGAAGTTGCACCCACTGATTTTACCCCTTCAACAAGTTCCTCATGGGAAATTGTGCCATACAATATGGGAACATTTCCCATTTCAATGATAGATCCTCGTACATCAGAAGTACCACAGATTGAGGAAGATGTCGGCAAGGAGGAGTTGCTCAGGAGTATAAGATGAAATGTGACAATCATGATAGGGAGGTCTTTGTGAGTAATATGAAGATTGTCACTACAATCTTGGAGCAGTTAAACAAAGGAGTTACTAGCAGATTGAATAGCATTCATGATAGCTATTCCTCCATGAAGTCAGCTATAAATAACATTGACAATGATAGAGAAAGGGTTATTCCACTTATAGAGACATGGATCCCCAGGTTCCAAGAGCTAAGAATGATGTTTATTAGAGCTAGGTAGGAGGCCAACCCCCTTGAAAAGCTAAAGCTCACTGTTACTATCGTAAATGAAAATAAGTGGTATAGGGGAAACATAGAGCCTTTGGAAGTCAGAATAAAGGAATTGGTAAACAACTTTCATGAAGCACATCATGGTCTTATCCCATCTATTCTTAGGGATGATGGTAGCATAAAAACCCTATAGGAGTGGAGAGATGAAACTAATGATGTCATTTTAGAGCAAGTTGCTTCAATTTTTCAACGGTATGATATGGTACACTAAAAATAAATATGGAAATGTTGGCCCATGTAGAGATTGTCTTGTCATAATTTGATAAGGAGGCCAATCAAGTTGTTACCAAACATTCTCCTTATAGACAAAAGGATGATAATGCTATGAAATTCAACTGGCCCACTAAAGAGTAATTCCTGGCATGGAGGAACAAATACTTGGATGAGCTGGAGGATTGAGTTGCAATAGTGGGGTGGTGATTATAATTCAGGTTTTGAAAGATGCAATCATTTTGAGTAACAAATAGGAGAAATCCAATGCATAGCCTAAAATTAGTACAAATTAGGCTTTTGTTGAACTATTGGAAATATATTGCTTTCTCCCCAATTTGAATTGATGACTAGTTTGCAAACATGGACATATTTCGTATACTTTCCTTTTTTATTCTTTCATGCTTTTATGTGTGTGGACACAGTTTTTGAGAAAACTGCTTGAAGATGCCTTTTGAAAGGTGGGACTAGATCTCCAACAACAAATGAGGATGAATTTTATCTCATACATGTTTCCCACCACCTTAGAATGCAAATGCAATTGCAAAGGGAATATGTTATAGCGATCCAGTAAAAATGTGACATGTGTACTTTGTGGCCCGAAGCTTGTTTTTCTCCTTCATTTCTATAAGAAGGAATTCAAGGCCAGAAGTACATGGTTCATTGTATTGCAATTGGTCATAGAGAATTGTAAAAAGAATACTAAGCATATTTTGAATTTTGTCTTAGGTTTTGAGTTTGTTAGTACGTATGTACTTTTGATAACAAAGATAGAAAATACAATACAAAATGGTGCCACTTTCATGGCCATTTTATCTCCTTTGTACTTGTTCTATGAGTCATGAATAAAATAATCAAGGATTTTTTTTTCATCTCCATTGATTTTAGTGGATGTATGGTTTTTTTCTTGCTTATTAATTCAAGGAATTAGTGTAAATGCTTGAATGAAATTTTTGATTCATATGAATTAAGTGCTAGGATATTCGTAAGGAGTGGTGGTTGAGAATATAGTGTGGAGATGTTGTAATGCAGTGTTTTTCAAAGCTTATATGATGCTATGTGTAAAATTTTTATTAGGCTGCATAGGTTAAGATTGATTCCGTGTTTAGGATAAGGCACTGGTTTGAGTAAAATATTCACAATATAGTTTTTGGGTCAGTTCATCAACAAATCACTCTTTATTTACAAACTTTTCAAATAAGTAACCATTGTAGTTACGTTATGATGAATTTCATTATTCTCATGCTCCAAGTGTAGGGTATTGCTAAAATAATTGCCAACTCTTTTGATACACTGCGTTGTTGAGTGGTCATATGAGAATTATCTGTTATTTACAATGTATTTAAATGTTAATTGCATAAGTTCTTGAATATACATTGTGGGATTACCCTCCCTGGTTTCACAAAGCCCAAAGTGTAGGAGGAAATCTTTGTAGCTTTCACTCATTCATTGGCCAATCCCTTTAGATTGCTAAATATTGGAAATGGAAAAGTTCATAGGAAATTCTAAAGATCAGCTTGGTTCTTAAAAAATAACCAACAACACCTACATAAGAGTAACCTTAAATCAATAAGAACCCTCCAAGTAGCCATGTAAACCTATAACTATCTTCATCCAAAACACCTTGAATACAGTCTCATCATAGATCTAAATACAAAATATTTTAGTTAACATGTAAAAAATGCAAAACCATATAAATCTAAAATCCATTTAAATATCTAGAAATTCACATCAACTTGGTGCAGGAGCACCATTAAACATTTTTTTTCAATTTAAGATGATACCAAGTAGGCTTTAGGATTTTGTTATGCTTTGAACTTATTATGCTAAAAAAGGTCTATCTAGACCATTTTAATATGTAATTGGGGGTTTATGAGTTAATAGGTTTCAAATTAGGGAAAAGTTGCTCAAAATGTGAAAATATTGTCATAGAAAAAATTGTCAAAATGGAACTTTTAAGGAATTTGAAGGGACAAGGAAGTTCAAAAAGCAGTTATGGGCATTGGGAAGGTAGTTTTCAAATAGAATATGTATAAAAGGGCTTGAAAAGGCTCGAAGTCAGGTTGTTGAATATTGTATGGTGGAAATCCAATCAGTAAACAACGTTCTTTCTACTTATTTTTGTGTTATTTGAACTTTTTAATTACTGTACGGCCCATACAACTTGTGGCATGTTTTGAAATTCATTTCTATTGGTGGAGGATTGTTCTAACATTCATTTGGAACAATTTTTAAGCTCTTTCATTAAGAATTGGAGGAGTTCTTTGCAATTTAATGAATTTTCCCTATTAATATAGTTTAGAGGGTTTGATTGTAACTAATAATGAATTAGCCATTCCTCCTACTGTTCTATCCTATTTCTTAGAGGAATGACATGCTACCTGTTAGAGTAGATGTTTTCATATTTTAGAAAGCAAGGGAGATAAGGTTGTGTAAAATGGAGGGATTCCCTAAGGTAGAGTAATGCATTTTTCCTTGTGAAGTGAAGGTGTGATGATAGGGTTTTCAAGAAATTTCAAAGGAATGGTCAATTTAATGGTTTTGTGAGCATATACAAACCTAATTGAACTTGTTGGATGCAATTTTAGAGTTTGAAAAGCCTGGGAGTCAAGACTTTGAATAAACCCTTGTGTTTTGTAAGAGAAAGGAGGGTTTCATGGTATAGTACACTAGAAGGCATGAATCTACAAATTGGTGTGAGATTCTAATGTTTTGTGTCAAAATTTAAGATTTTCCAATGATTTTGGGTGTTTGTCATGTGTTTAAGAGGTAGTTCCTTTGGAAAATAGGGCTAATTTAGTAGCCTAGAAGCAGGGCAGGTTATTGGTTCTTGATGTTGGATCAAAGAAACCCTATGGAACCTTTTGGTATGTAGTTTAGGACTTTGTGGTGAAAATTTATGGTGTTTTATAGGCCATTGTACGACCTTATCTAAAAAATATCTCCATTGGTTGGTTATTGAGGGCTACAAGCCATAAGAAGAGTGATTGAGTCAAGTGGAGGGATTTGTGTTGTAAGGAGTTGTTTTTCTGATTGTCTAGTCATTTTAAAGTTGAAGAGAGTCTTTTATCCCCATTTCTTGCATCACAACCACATGTCATTTGAATAATGGAATAAGCATGGATCCACAAACCCATAACTGAAAATAAGAGTAAATTTCAATCGAATATAAAAAATAGGTTGTCTAGGAGCTTATAACATATGAAACATATTGTCTCCACAACTCAGAAAGATGTTAGTGTCTTATCTTCCAATCCTTTCATGTAACCAAGGGTTGAAACCATGAAGCCAACATAAGCACTCAATTTTGTAGTCCAAATTGAGAGTGTTTATCCATGTGACCAAGATGTCTCTACCCATCCAACATGAACACCTCATCGCACATGACCACAAGGTAAAGGGAAAAAACCACAAAACAAGAGAATACACACATATTTTCAAACAATACCTCCAAGTTACCAAAACATAACCAACTCCATAAAAATCCATAGTCACGAGCTTCTAATGCTCAACATAGATCACATGGACAATATCCATTGATTCCAATCTCACAAATCTGTAAGACAAAGTTAACTCACATAACATTCATTTCTGCCTCAAAATCCTTCCAACAACCTTTAATTCCTTCTAACAAATTCCCACAAGATTTCCAAGCTAAGAAATGAAAAAGAAGAAATACCTAGAACCTAGTTAACCTTCAACTCTGATATCAAATGATGAGAAATGAACCGGTTCAATACGATTGTTGGGAAATTAAATATCTATCCAAATATGACTTCAATGGATGAGATAAAAGGCTTGGAATACAACAAAATAAAAATCTGAAACCTATATGCAAATATGAAAATTAAGTTTCCTTAATATGGAAATACCATGATTAGATCTACCTTCTTTATGATGCCAAAAACTATCCAATGTATCATGCTTATAAACACTACCTTATGTGAATTTATAAAATAAATATATGAAGAATATAATCACGATAAGATAGAAGCAATGAGGTACAAATCAACAACAAAATATCATCACATAACACATGATTTATGTGGAGAAACCTTTGCAGGGAAAAAATTCACCAAGAAGAGATGCCAAGTGTGCATTATCATCAAATAAATGAGATTACAATACATTCACTTCCATTCTCTTATTTTCCTTCAAAATGGTAGAACTTGTGTACTTGTGAACAACCTCCTTATGCCTCAAATGATCCTTGTTCCTTGAGAGTAACTCTACATTCAATTTTTTCTCCTCAATTCTACATCCAAGAAGCTGAATTTACAGACTTGTTAAAGCATGTAATGTACCAAACATGACACCCACAAATGACCCTTCATTCCAAACATCCCCAACCTTTGAATTACCTCCTAAAAATGTGAAAGGACACCTATTTTGGCTCCAATACTTTCACTCCAACTTGGATACCACACCATGAGAGAAACATTATATTAAATATAATAAATGATGGAAAACCAAGTGACACTTATTGCCTCTTTCCAAGCACCCACTTGGAGAATCCCAAAAATAACTCATTTATCATTTCCTTTATATTTTATTATCCCATTTTAGGCAACCACATGTGGGGAAAATAATATTAAATATTTATGTCCACACGTCATCTTTACCACTGCTAGTGAACCCATCACCCCTTATGAGTACATTACAAAATATTTTCCCAATACACTATACGATTTACAAGGATGTTCGAACCATGACATAGGATTTACAAGGTGGATTACACCTTAATCCTAACTAAAGACTCATTTATAACAAGGGAATATTTGTTACAAATCATTTGTAATACGTGGGGTGCTATCAAACATGCACCAAATCTTAGTTTATATTATTTCACTAAATCTTGGCAAACATCCATGAAAACATACTATTACAAAAGAAGTGCATTTGTACACCCTTTCTACCCTCTACAAGATATATTCACTCATTCATAGTCAGACAAACAAAGTTTGATTCCATAGAATAATTTGTAGACTATTCTTGCTAAAACAATTGGTTTAGCAACCAACCTTTATATTAAAAAACAATTGATTTATATAGATACATTGTTTCATAGAATCCAACTATCATGGGACTCCCAATATGACATAATCATTAATGATGTGAAAAATCCAACACACTTTGTTCATGACCATTAATTGTTTGATAGCACATCCCAAAATGCATGAAAATTGCCTACAAAAATGTCAAAATCCATATGGGAAGCATGAGAGAACATGCAATAGACCTATAAATCCTTTTTTCATTTATTATTCCCATGGATTTTATGTGATAGGGACTAGTTGAGTTGGAAATTCTATAACAAAAGTGTCGGGGATGTCGTGAAGGAATTACGTTGAGAAAACCATGATTACTATATTAAATGTGATATCAATTATTATAATTAAACATTTTCAAATCAAAATCTAGGTGATTAAATAATAAATTGTGTGAGAAATTTAATCATATATGACCGAAACCTTGAAAATAGGGCTCCACCACCTTTTAGGAGATGGAAAACTTAGGGAACCCTATTTTTCTTTAGTTTCATTAAAGGAAACCCTAAAGACCTCAATCTAGGGATGGAATTAGGGAAAGAGATTTGCAATAGGGTGTCCTAGGGGTGTGATTAAAGACAAAAGGAGGTTTCAACACTAAGTAAAGGCTTAGAAAGAAAGATATGAAATGTAACATGCAAGTCTAACTAAATGACCTAGGAAATGAAACTAAAAAATAGAATAATGAATTGAGAATGAACATAAAAGTACTTAGAAGAAAGATGTGGTCAAAACAAGCTTCGAAACCCTGAAATTCTACTGTTTAAAGCTCACTAGGACTCATACGCAAGACTGGGTGATTTAGTCCCATACTAGGGTTTCTGTGCAAAAACTAGAATCTCTTAGTGACTAATCTGGATCTCTTGAAAACTAGAAAAAGTGTTGTACTGGGACTCATATGCCCAAGGTGGTGATTTATTTCTAGTATTAGGATATTCCTAAAAATTTGGTATCCTCCAGTGATCTACTGTAGCTTCTCTCCTGCTAGATCTCCAAGTCTGAAAGCTTGAATTTGGTCCTATAGGTGACTTTCCGTGAAGATGAAAACCTCGTGAAAAATTGGAAACTTTCTTCAATCTCAAAAATTTGTCTTAAAGGTATCTTCAAGTCTCAAAACACCTAGATTTGCAATCACACATCTAAGAGGAGAAAAAATTGTTGATCGTTAGGGAATAGGGGTTTGCCTAGGTCAAACCCCATTTAGGTAATTAAACCTTATGGTGAAACAATGACACATGAACATAAACAATGATACATTCAATGATTTCTTGAAATGTAAATCTACAATCTAACATGAAGTGGCCATGAAGAATGTAGATCTTGATATTGAATTATATATGGAACAATGCTTAACTTGGATCTTGAATGCTACATAACAACACTAGCTCAAAAACATGCTTGAAGTATTATGCCTTTGACATAATGATGGATCTTGAATAGTTGCAATAACCTTCTACAAATCTGCCCTTGAATGCTCTTGAAATTCTCTTGAATATTTTATAAGGCTCTTGTGAAGTCTCAAAATGCTTGATTCTTTATTGCTTAGTGAAATAATGATTTGAAACCTTGTTTACATAGGCACTCCATCTAATTTACTGTTTATTAGATCCCAAATGTTGACATTCATAAAAAATGAATTCAAAACCCTAATTTCCCACTCAAAACCCTAAAAATGGGCCAAATAGGACTCCTACGCCCAATGTGGTGTATGGGTCCCACCATGGATTTTCGAGATAAGGAAATGTCAAGGTTAGAAAATTAAGTGTATTTATTGATCTTGTAGGGATTTCAGTTGAAATAAGCCTCAAGATGGATAATAAAGGGTCCTAAGGGCCTATTAATGATGATGTGAAGCTCATAAATGCAAGAGGGCCCAAAACATAGTGTGAAGGTGTAAATAAATACACTTTACAACACTAAATTAAGGAAAAATTAGATCTACTTAACTTAAAAGGGCCCTAAACTTGAAGTGAATGTGTAAAACACATTACGACACCAAATGAAGGCCACATTAGGTTCATTTTAATGTTAATCATTCCCAAATTAAGTGTGAGAAAGGGTTACCTTTTCCTACACTACATTTAGCCCCCACTTTAGTGAGAGGAGGAACATGCTTTAAACTCGCACTAAAGTATACATTCAAGAGGGGTCCAAGTGTACCGATTTGGATGATCTAGGATAAAAAAGATCACAGGAGGTGGCCAAGCCCCCAGGATCCAAGATCCTACATCAAACCAACATAAGTACAAAGGGACAGAAATAAGGTGTATGATATGTAGCATCAAGATACATAAACATACAATGCCAATGACTAACATAAAGAAAAATAAAAACAAAAATAAAAGTGGGGTAGATCAAGCCTCGATCATTTTCCAATGCAATGTGGATAAGATCTAAGTTGTTTGTCCAAAACACACACTCAATTTGTGGCAAAGGAACTTCAATTTGTCTATTGGGTGAGTATCCAAAAGGGTGGCTCAGTGAGAAAGTCATGCCTCTATATTAGATTCTCATCATACAATGAGAAAGTCATGCCCATGTTTAGGCTTCTCATCATATGCTAACCATACCAAAGCTATACCTCCTGATAGCTTTTACAAGGCACCACACAATATGAATAGAAATATTCATGAGGCAAGCAAAGCTTCATATTCTTGACACTCATGAACAAAAAAAATGGCTCCATAGACAAGCAAAGTGTGTTATAATTTGCAAGGTGGCCATATAATAGCTATTGTAAATGTAAAATAGTGTAAGGTACATTCAAAGGGATTTTTCTTGGTTCATGTAAGGTATCTTATTAGGGAAAAATGTGTCGAATGTCTCGAAGAGAGGATAAACCAAAGAAATATCATGCTCTTGGAGGAAATCAAACCCAATGATAACACCAAGAAAAGGACGCATTGCAAGAAGAAATAAAAATTGCATAATGAAACATGAGTATCGATGTATGCCCCCACTTTAAAGCAGTTGCTAACACCATTGTTGTGAGCAATTGATTTAAAGTAGAAGACATGAGAGGTTATATGTTCCCAAATGAAACTACATCATGGATAAGGGGTTGCCCCCAAAATGCAACAACTAAATATAACTTAGTACGTCACATGCGAGCCAACTTAAGGAATGTCATCCACATCCCAAGCTTGATCTTTTATATACATGGAAGGTGGTCAACTAGCCAAAAGAGACAATGACAAGTGACATATGAGGACAAGGCTACCTAACCCCTTGCCCCCACTTAGTGCAAGACAAGGATGAACCGAGATGATTGATGAGAAATATGAAAGAGTGAAAATCAATATCAATTATAGGAATCAGGTGCCTCAACATAAGGAAGAGCACCACACACCTTAAGATGTTGAATTTTATCACTTAAAGTCTTGGATTCATTAGTAGAATGACCATGAATTCTATGATATGCACAAAGGGTAAAAGCAAGAATTTGGGTACACGAAGAGGAGAAGTTTCGGCCAAAAAAAAAAAATCTCGCAGAAAACGCACGCGTTATTAAAAAAATGCGTACGCGTTTAGGATCGGGTACCCGATCCTAAAAAAATGCGTATGCACTATCAAACGCGTACGCGTTATAACGCGTACGTGTTATATAATGCATACACATTTTATAACACATAAAAATTAATTATTTAAAAATAAATACTTTTTAGAAACGCGTACACGTTTTTACGCGTTTCTAAAAAGTATTTATTTTTTAAAATAATACATGTTTTGTAACGCATACACGTTTTGTAAAAACATGTATGCATTTTTTAAATTCAAAATTCCCAACCCACATGCTGCCTCGGTTTTAGGCTCGGAAAAGGCTTGGCAATCCGAGCCTTAGCCTTTGACCTGCAACTAAAAAACTAAGGCAGATTGAAGAAGAATGTCCAACTTTGACAACATAGATGATGGACTTTTTTTCTGAATGAGTCTATAAAATTAAAACCCATTAGAGAACACAATTTCTACTTTCTAAATATATAATTTTTGTTAAAATTGGATTACGTTTGCTATTTTTTAATTAATTTCTAAGCAAACTAGTCCTTAAACTTGAAATATCAGGTTTTTTTGGTTTTTTAATAACTTTTTATTGGTTGATTTTCTTGTAAAAAAAATTATATGGGACCAAACTTCAGACAATTCTCTACACAATGAAAAAAAAAGAGTCAAAAAATGTTTTGTTTAGGTCCAATTATGTTGTCCGTACACGTTGATTTGAAAAAACATCAATTAAGGCCAATAAAAATTTAATTAAAAAAAATATATTCAACCAAAAATTACAAAAAAAATTCCAGACCAAACTTCATGTTGTTAGCTCTCTTTTCCTAAAAGGAATTAGCAAAATAATTTTATTTGGGTCAAAAAGTGTTGTCCATACACCTGCTTGGTATGGTAAAAAAATAGGGACTTTTAAAAAGTGGTTTTTATAGATCCTTATCAAAATGTAATTTCTATAAACTGAGTATTTTAATAATTTACATATTTGAAAACTAGATTCATAATTCTAAATTTCATATTACTGAATTTTTTTAAGATTCATTGTGGAAGTGCCTCAATTTTTCAGTCCAAGTGTGACAAATTCTGAAAAACAACAAAAACATTTCCACTTTTTGAGCTTTTTGTGTACCCAACTTCTTGTTTCAGCCCCAAAATGAACTCTTTTAGTGGAATTTATTTCACGTTCTTGGGGGGAGAGATATCAAGCGATCTTGGAGGAGTCTTGACAAGATACTCTCTTGATCAATAGTAGAAGATGTTCCTTTATTTTTGTGACAAAGATATATCTTGCTTAGTACAAGGTGTCATACCTACACAAGACTCTTTAGATTACAAGATTTTCTACTCTCCTTGAAAGGAGGATATCAAATTTATCAAATTCGAATCATTAATGTTTTGTGTGATGACATTGATATTAAGAGAGGATTTCTCTGTTTCTTTCATTTCTTTCAAAGGATAATAATCAAGACCACTAGTGTCTATCGGTTTAGTAAGCTCTAATGTTAAAGTTAGCTTAGAGGAATCTTTTGTAATGGTGTTGATATTAAGTGAAGGCTTGTTTTTTTCTTTTTAGGGACAATAACCAAGACCATTGGTCATTTCTTGCATGTTAGGCTCTATAGGGACACAAATACCTTGTTCTCTAGCACAACGTCCTTTTCCACTATATCCAAATTGTTTCATATGTTCATAACCTTTTTCCAAAAAGTTTTTTCATTTATTTTGGAGTCGGTGTTTGTTCATAATCAGCTTCATTAAAGTTTGTTGTATAATTTTCTTCTTCGTCTAAAGTGGTTGAGGTGGATGCTTTCAAAGGGTCTTTCGAATTTTGTGTTGACACTACCACTTTTTCTTTTCCCTTTTCAGAGTCTTTGTTTATGATCTTGTATTCCCCCATGAATGTTGTGAAATCTAAGGAACCCCAATCATCTTCCAATAACTTCATGACTTTCTCAATATGTGTTTCTTTGTCTTTCTCTTGCACAATTTCTACTTGTGTGGTTGGCGTTAATGTTGTCAAGGATTATCCTTATGTTCAAACAACTATTTGGTTCAAGATCGAATTTGACTATACCCACTTTGTTATTGTAGACAAACTTCATTATATGATGAAGATTTGAAGGAAATCCATTCACTAGATGAATCCATGGTCTTCCTAAAAGAAGATTATATGAAAGATCATGAGGCCTAACATGGATAGGGGTTTTTAATGTAACTTATTCAACTGTAATAGGTAATGTGATCACACTAAGCAATAATTTTCCCATGTTATTAAACCCACTACTAGATAAAGAGGCATGTTGAATTTTGGATTTATCCACACCAAGCCTATCCAAAAGGTTTACACTACACACATTAAGGGTTGAGCCATTGTCAAAAACGGTTCTTTTTATCCCAATCCTATTGTATATAACTATTATCATGAGAGGTTCATTTTATTTTTGCACTTCTAGCGAGGGTAACTTATCTTGATGGAAAGTAATTTATAATGTTGACTGAAGTTATGGTTTGAATTTGGGATGCTACATCATTTGATTGCACGTTAGGAGGGGAGGAACTTGTTGTAATACATTTTGAATCATGTTATGATAATGGGGGGAGGCTTGAATAAGGTCCCATAATGATATATTAGTAGGAGTATTCTTTAGTTGTTCAATGAGATCACACTCATTTCCACTTTGTAAAGGAAAACGAGGAGGACCAAGCAAGATAGGGTTAGGCAATGGGAGGGAAGTTGAAGGTGTTTGTCTTGTTTGTGGATTGTTTCTAGGGTTATATGTATGAGCAACGATATGATAATTCAATTGTTGCGAAACATTATTCTTAGGTGGTTCAAGGATGAGGATGGATTTGTTTTGAGTTTGTGGTTGTTGTGAGGGTGGGTAAAGAATTAGAGGATTTTTAGGATGTCCCAAAGGGTATTTAGGAGCCAATAATTAAGGGGGATCTAACAGAAACTTGTGCATTCATAACATCAACAGTTTTGGTTTGATGTCTTTCTAATGTAGGGGATTCCAGTGTCATATTTTCACCATCGTCTAAATAAGTCACATCACTATTGTTTGAAAGAAATGTGTCAATGTTGTCATTTTCTTGTACCATGATATCCTCCCTAGGAGGAGAGTTTTTAGGAGAAGTACAAACTAGATGTTCATGACATTCAAAGGTTGGTTAGATTGTAAAATGACTTCATTGCAAGTAATGGAGTTATCAATGGTTGGATTGTCTTGTTCAATAAGGTTTTCCCTAGGGGAAGAGAGGCAACTAAGATTCTCATGACTTTCATTGATTGGATTTTCTAACATCAAAGTATCTTCTTCACAACTAGGAGAGTGATCCGATTTAGGATCTAAGACGATTGCTTAAAGAATGCAAAATGATTACATTTCCAATCTCCAAATTACTAAAATGAGATCAACACCATAACATAATTAAACTAATGGAATTGAGAAAAAGACATAATTCAGAAAGAGACAAGAAAGAGAGAATGCAAACAGCTTGATAATGGAGTTCGTCGTAAAACGACTACATCTTCGGGCCCCTCTCCAAAGAGTAGACCAATCCGATTGATCTCTTCAAAAATCCGGCATTACATCAGCTTGCAAGCTCTTCCCTTCAAGTACGACGGAATTCTAGCATTCTCCCGACATACAGGAACAACAAAATATCTCCCAAAACGCTCTAAGCCTCCAATACTTGAGGAATTCTGAATTGCCCCCTAAGCCTCTAATCTCCCCTTTTTATACAAAAAATTTACTCAATTTGGTTAACAACCAAATGATTTACAAAATCCACCTTATCTCTCCATTTTTACATAAAATCTTAATAATCTCCTTTACATAGATAAATTAACAATAATATCCCCCTTTAAAAATTCCAAGCCCCTAATTTTATTCTTTCTGGGCATTTGTTGTTAGAAAATAAATCTTGATTTATTTTGTTGGGGTGGAAAATTTAATAATTTTAGGAAAAAATAATAAAAATCTCCTTAAATTTGGGGATTCCACCTTTATGGAAGGCTCCCCACAAAGTGTGGGCCACCCCATGTTTTAGGAGTTTACATTTTTTTATGTATTTTATTTTATTTTATTTTATTTTGAATTTTTTTTTTTCCAAAATATTTGCCAAATGGAGGATTGAGGAGATGACAAGTGTCAAGGGCTGATTGGCCGTTGTGCTGACTAGGCGTTGACGTCATCAGGTTGACCTAGATTTTGACCATCTGTAACTTCGTCATACGGACTCCGTTTTTCATGAAACAAACTTCGCCGGAATCGTGATGATGAGCACTTCACAATGGTGTTGACTTTGGCTGATTTTGACAGCTTTGATTTTTGCCCTTTTTCTGGCCTATTTTATGAGGGTTGACCATAGTTTTGACCTTACATATTTTGAGCTTCGGGACTTCGATTGATTCCGTTCGAGTTACATTGGAGTCAGGATTTCGCCCTCTCGCTGATGATGTCAATTCTGAAGATAAAAGAGAAACTTCAATTTTTGACGAAGATCCTCCGGATCAGAGAGATACTAGGAGAAGAACAAATGTGATTGTGAAGAATGTCCATAATTTCATTCCTTTGTCCCATAATGTCTTCCAAAATAGGATAGGTAGGGGAAGAAACATAAAGAGGGTTGTCATAGATCTTAAAGGTTTTATTGTCTAAAACCAACCTATCGTCTTCACTTATAATATGATTGTCATGATTCCTTACAACTGCATCCTCTTTCACTAAAGTGTTCTCACTAGCAAGGGGTGAATGGAAATTAGGTAAGGTGATGTTTATAAAATTTTCTATGATCTCGTTCTCTTGTGCTAGATAATATCTTCCAATGTAGGAAAGTTTATAGAAGTGGAGCTTTCAACATTGTCATGATTGTCAATGAGTACATCTTCTAACACCAAAATGCCTTCATCACATGTAGGAAATGTATTAGGAGAAGAGCAACTATGATTATCATGATTGTCTATATTTTCATCTTCTTCTATCAAATCATTGCTACAAATAGGAGAGATAGGAGGGGGTGTAGATTTAAGGAAAGTATCAACATTTTCACTTTCTTGCACTAAGAGACTCTCGTGACTAGGAAATGTATTGAATGAATGACTAACATGATTATTGACTAACTTTTTCTTTGTAAACTTGAAAAAGATAGATGCTAAAATTTGTGAAAAGTAATATATACCAACTCAGAATTGAAAGAGACTTAAAATGCAATGCAATGACCTAGAATGAAATGTGTAAATGCAATTTTCAGATTCTAGACAAGGTAATTTGTTGATTACACTACGCAACAATCTAAAAATGGAATGTTGTAAATGCAAATTTTGAAATCAAGCAATGCACAAAATTGCCCAAATTAAGCTAGATCTAATGAAATGAATGAAACAACAATTCAGCAAATTGAAATAGATAGCTAACAATGGCAAACAAAAACACAAAAATGATGTTTTTAATGTTGTAAAAGGTAGTTTTAGGTCTGATCTGGGAATAAATCACCCAAAGGAGCATATGAGTCCCAATCAAAGTTTTTGAAGGGTTCAAATGCTAAAAAATACACAACATAAAATTCCTAGAAAGTAGGAAAAACAACCTATATAGGGACTAAATTTCCTAGAGGGGAAAATGAGTCCCAAATTAGGGTTTTTGCACCAAATTTAGCAAATTCTGAGCAAATTTTAGGTTTTATGGTTTGAATGTTGTCTATACTATGTGCAATTATAAATTTTAGGTGAAATTCAATGATGCAAGATGAAAAAATGCAACCTATATGCATTTTCACTAATGCAAGATTTAGAAGCCCTAAATGCCAATTAACTAATGCAAGACCTAATGCAAAGCTAATGTAAGCAATATCTAGGACTTTAATGCACTCCAAACCAAAAATAAAGGGTTCTAAGGTCGATTTCACCAAAATGAAACTTCAAAAATAGGGTTCCACCACCTTTTAGGAGATGGACAACTTAGGGAGCCCTATTTTGCTTTAGTTTCATTAAAGGAATCCCTAGAGATATCAATCAAGGGATATAATTAGGGAAAGATATTTGCAATAGGGTGTCCTAGGGGTGTGATTAAAGACAAGGAGGGTTCACCACTAAGCAAAGGATTAGAAAAAAAAAAATGAAATGTAACATGCAAGTCTAACTAAATGACCTAGGAAATGAAATTGAAAATTAGAATAGTGAACTGAGAATGAACATAAAGGTACTTGGAAGAAAGATGTGGTTAAAAAAATATTTGAAACCCTAAAATTCTTCTGTTTGAAGCTCACTAGGACTCATACGCCAGATTGGGCGATTGAGTCCTAGACTAGGGTTTCTATGTAGAAACTAGAATCTCTTAGTGACTAATCCGGATCTCCTGAAAACCAGAAAAACTGTTGTATTAGGACTCATACACCCAAGGTTGTGATTTAGTCCCAGTATTAAGGCTTGGCTGAAACTTTGGTATCCTCTAGTGATATGCTATAGCTTCTCTCCTACCAGATCTCTAGGTCTGAAAGATTGAATTTGGACCTATAGGTGACTTTCCATGAAGATGACAACCTTGTGACAACTTGGAAATTTTCTTCAATCTTGCAACTTTGTCTTCAAAGGATCTTCAATTCTCAAAACACCTAGATCTACAATCACACATCAAAGAGGAGAAAAATTTGCTGATTATTAGGGAATACGAGTTTGCCTAGGTCAAACCCCGTTTAGGTAATTAAACCTTATGATGAAACAATGAAACATGAACATGAAATATGAAACATGAACAATGATACCTTGAATGATGTCTTGAAATGTAAATCTACAATCTAACATGAAGTGGCCATGAAGAATTTAGATCTTGATCATGAATTATATGTGGAACAATGCTTAACTTGGATCTTGAATGCTACATCACAACACTAGCTCAACAACATGCTTGAAGCATTATGCCTTTGACATGATGATGGATCTTGAATTTTTGTAATAACCTTCTACAAATCTGCCCTTGAATGCTATTGAAATACTCTTGAATATTCTATAAGGATCTTTTGAAGTCTCAAGATGCTTTATTCTTTATTGCTTAGTGAAATAATGATTTCAAAGCTTGTTTATATAGGCACTCCATCTAATTTACCATTTATTAGATTCCAAATGTTGACATTCATAAAATTTGAATTCAAAACCTTGATTTCTCGCTCAAAACCTTAAAAATGGGCCCAATGGAAATCATATGCCCAAGCTGGCATATGGGTCCTACCATGGCTTTTCAGGCTGAGGAACTATTGAGAAGTTAGAAAATTAAGTGTATTTATTGATCTTGTCAAGATTTCAGTTGAAATAAGCCTTAGGATGAATAATAAAGGGTCTTAAGGGCCTATTAATGATGATGTGAAGATCATAAATGTAAGAGGGCCCAAAACTTAGTGTGAATGTGTAAATAAATACACTTTACAACACTAAATTAAGGAAAAATTAGGTCTATTTAGCTTAAAAGAACCCTAAACTTGATGTGATAATGATAGGTTGAGTGGGCTATTTATACGAAAAAATATCATTAATGACCCACAATAAACTCAAGTACGGTGGCCGGTGAGGTAGCTAGGCACAAAATTCGAAAGACCAGCAACAAGAAGCGCAGATCCCGCAATGCAGGATGGCCTCAGGGTTTCACCATTAGCAAGCAGCCAGGAGATGACAACAGAGAAGATTGCGGGACCCGCCATGCCGGCAAACGTCCCAGGTCAGCTGCAATGCGAACATCGAACAAATGACAACATCGCACAAAAGGAAGCCCGCAACTATGGACCCACAGGAGTTGGAAGACGCTAGAGCAAAAGGCAAAGGGAAGTCCACATGAGAACCTCCACAAGGAACAAAGACTTAGCCAATTTTAGGGTGGTGAATTTTGATCAACTAAGAATGATGAATTTAGGGCTCCTGACCACTTGAAGCTCAAAAATAGGGACACACAAAATGAGGCGAAGGAAAAAAGTGACTCGACGAAAGCGAAAGGAGAGAGGGGGTCCCTGTTCCAAACAGGGCGTGTGTGTTATACGAAAAAAAATGGCGACTCTGCTGGGAGAATGCTCCCGAGCATTCTAAGGGTAAAGATTCATTCAGAACCCAAAATCTCTAGTTTCGTAGACTAGAAGCTAGTTTCCACAAGTGAACTAGGAACTTAAAGGAGGAGGGGTCCTTAGTTGAATCAAGTCACTAGGATGTCTCACAAGTGTGTTCATAGTGAGTTCATTTCCTTTCCTCAGAGACCATGACGAATAGTCGTTAATCAGTCCAGGAAAGCTATGTAAGTTGTCTAACCTCAAAATTAACCTAGACATTTCTCTGCTGCAAGTTAGGCATCCATAGCCCCGATGGAGTTGGCGTTGTGACCCAAAAAAAATTGCTCTATTTCTAGCTAGGCATCCATAGCCTCGATAGAGTTGCTCACACACCCACATAGTTGCTTGCTTTAACACTTCTTTCTTTTCTTTTAATACTCCTTTCTTTTTGCTCAATTGTGTAAGCATTGAAGCTTACTGTGGGTTTGGAATTTTGGTGGTCACTAGAGTAGACTTAGGATTTCTCACTTGCTGAAACCTCATAACATCTATTATACAACTCATCAGAAACATTTAAAGTGTGTGTTCATGTATGATATGAGATTAGTGTGAGGGGATTCAAAAAGAAAATATGATATTTTTTTCTAAATCTTTCAATATATGTAGAGGACACATGCTCAAATGTGTCAGATTTTTTTTGTAAGTTTTTTCCATGTAAATAATTAGTTATGATTTTTTTATTAGAATATTTCAAAATTATTAAAACATGTGTGTCTGACCACCATAACTTGGTCAAAAATTTATGAAATTCAATTTGTTTTTATCCTATAGTATGCGAAGCATAGAATGTGGCGCATCTTGTAGGTTTGAAAAAATGTTAAGTAGTTTGAAATTTATAGAAGTGTTTCAATCAACCTATCAATCAAGACTTTAGTCATAATGCATGTAGAAAATCAATAATGATAACTTATTAAATTCAAAATAAGGTATAACTTATATTGGTGGAAACCTGGCAATTTTTCTATAAACCCTTTTCGTTTCATGAAATTCACATAAAAAAAAAGTCGTCAGCCACAAGGGCGAACTTCGAAAAACTAAGAAAATTTTGTAAACACATTTTTTTAGTTGACTTTCCAGGTTTTGCAATCCCAAGCCAAAAACCAAGGTAAACCCAAGGGAAATCTAAGGCTACAATTTTTTTCAGACAAAATGGATATCCATTTGAAATAGATATCTATTTCAAAACGGATATTTGTTTCAAATAGATATCTATTTTGGAAAGTGAGAACCCATTTTTTGAAAAGCAAAACAGATGTTCATTTTGAGAAACAAAATGGATATCCATTTTGAAGACCTAAAAAACCCTCTTTAGTAAAATGGGAATAAATTTTGTGTTCCTTATTGAAATTTTGATTTTTTATAGGCATTAGAAAGATGATTGAGAGCTCTACACAATGGACTATGTATTATTTCTATATTGCTCTACACAATGGACTATGTATTATTTCTATATTGTATACAAAAAAATAATTATAATCAATTGAACT
>VDFB02353493.1:125057856-125077844 GCA_007258455.2 Sequoia sempervirens
CTCTATCTCTCTCTCTCACTCTCCCTTTATCCCTCTCAATTCTCTCTCTCTCTCCTTCTTAAGTCTCTCCCACTCCCACTCCCCCTCTCCCTCTCTTAGGTCTCTCCCACTCCCTCTCTCTCTCTCCATATCTTTTTTGTTTCATCCGTTTTGTTTGCATAAATTGATGAAAATTAATTTTAGGAAACAAATATATATTTCAAAAAGGATATATGTTTTGGTTTGGTATTACCAAAACAAAACAAATATTGTACTCGACCAATACAAAAAGTCTTTTTTTTTTGTGATTTCAGAAAAGTAAAAACACATTTTTTTCCTCATTTCCACTTTTTGGACCCCCATCATCTTGCACATGCCCTTTAGCTCTTCAAAAATATTTGAGTAGATCTCCACTAAAATTCTCATAGCAAAAGTTGGAAAATTCTCTTGATTAACCTCCTTAGCTTGGTGAATGATACATAGTGTTAAGTATTTTTATAAGCTGACTTGTTTGATAGGAGTCTTACCTTAAATTAAATATGATTTAGCATTGGTATAAAAATTAATGTCATCAATCATAAATTACATCACTATCATATTGGAAGGTGTCAAAGGCTATTTGAGCAATATAATGGTATTACATCACATTCAATTATATATTAGAAATGACCAATAGAAAAGGTCACTACACAAAACTTGTTCATTAACTGACGAGGCATGTGTTCTTATACCCAACCTAGATGGTATGGTTGGGTATGATCATATATGGGGAGTTGAAGAGTGGTCACGAACCTTTCATTGACTAGATTCTTTTGACTTCCATTAACAATGGCCAAAAGAGGCATGACATTATTGATTTATTAGTTCTATGTGAAAATAAGCTCATGATATTCCTTAGATTAGTTCTTAGTCATGAGAACAAGGGTAGGGTTAAGGTCTATACAATTATCAACCTCCATTATGGGTGGATCCTCCACTTCCTCCATAGTTCCTTGTTGCTCTTCTATGAGGAGAATTTTTCCTTCTCTCTTAATTTTGAGTACCTTACACTCAGTTGAATGTCCTCATTGCTTGTGATAGCTAAAAATTTATTTCTTACAATTGGTGGTAGAGAAGTATGACTTATTTGGAAGTTTCAATTGGCCAAAAGGGTTTCTAGAGTTTTTAGAGGTACCATGTTGCATCATTTTCTAAAATCATAACTTAGTTTTATAGGCATTACAATATTAAAAGATATATCTAAGGATTCAACTTCAAAAAAAGCCAAATCTTTATGAAGGAAAGGAGATAGACTAGAAATAAATTTAACAACAAGAAGCTCTTCTACATTTGAAATGTTGAGTTTGAATTGAATCTTGTTGAAGTTATCAAAATATTGTTGCATTGATTAACCCTAAACTTGTATAAGTTTTAGCCATCAACCTAACACATTTTGTATATATTCAAGGGGATAAAGTCTTTCCTTAAGAGCTTCTTGTAGTTTAAGCCACAAGTAGTAATCTCTTGTCCTAATATTTCAAGTATTATTTGATGATTTTTCCATCAATCTAGGGCTAAATATAATATATGGATATTACCAATTCCACCTTTTGTTGGTTTGTCATTTCAGGTTGTGTCTTGAAATTTTCCTTTAAACTATAAATCCAAGAATATAGTTTTTCTCCATCAAATATTCCATCAAATTTGGGAATGGAAACCCTTTTTCAAGTTGGAAAGTAGGGGTTTGATTAGCTTGCCTATTGGCTATAAGGCATTAGAGTTTCATTTGAAAAGTTGCAATCAAATCTTGCATGGAATGATTTTGGCTCTTTGTTTGATATTATAAAAAATTTATGAGAGTATTCATTTTCATAGGATCTTGAAAATATCTTTTCTTTGGGTATCTTTAAATAGGAGTCATTAAAATAGGGAATGCAAAAAAATATCTTTTAGAGGGCATAAATTTTGATCCATGACTCTAATTTGGTTTCTTTAAAATTTAATTATTCAATGATCCAAATGTGTTGATGCTTGTTAAAACCCTCAAAAACCACCCAAAAAACCCCAAAAATGAGGTACAAAATTTCAAAGTGCAATACTTGAGAAAAAAGAGAATATATTTCTAATACTTAGGTTTAAAACAAGAAACCCTCAAGAAGATTATATCTTGGGTCACAAATGAAGATCTAGAAGGGAGTACCAAATGAAACACTCAAGGAGTGTAGATATATTACAACCAAAAAAGGAGGGATATAATAAATTCAATCAAATATTTGAGGAGACTAAATCCAAGGTTGTGATCATTTGGCTTTGATACCAATTGATATGAGTGTACTAGAATAGAAAATTAATGACATATATTTTTATCAACAAAGGCCATCCTAGTCCATGGATCTTCAATATTTGCTTAAAGAAATACAAATTTAATTCTAAAAGAAATAAGCTTCGAGAGATTTGAATACAAAATATAATAATATTCCACTAACCAAATAATCTAACTATTGAGAATTTAATATTCTACAGTCAGCAAACTTGTCATCTTTTCCCCAACGTAACTTGCAACAATAGCCCAACGTAAACCTACAACCTTTGTTTCAACCTGCCAAAATTTATTAAGGTAGGTAAATTTGAATTTAAAAGAAGTGCTCATTTTTAGAAAGTAAACAAGAAAGACAAAAATAATGTATTTGTTGGTTTCTGGAGTTAGTTTTTTTTTGTGTATTGGAGAAGTTGACCCTGCAGCAACAAAAGGAATGTTCAGCTAAGAATAAGGATACAACAGAGAGTACAGAAAGGAATGTTTATCAGCCACAACAGTTTAACAACAGTAGCTTCAACACTGAAATAAGCAGTAGTTTAGGTGTGAGTGTAGCACCATTATATTGGATAGTAGTCCAAATTGTTTATGTTTTATTTTGTTGTGTAAAATAGAGAATATATTCTATGTTTTTGTAATTTTGAAAGCAAGGAGGAATATATATAATCTATTTTTTCTGTGTGTCATTTTCAATTGTCTCTCTGCATTATGTTTTGTTATTTTCAGGACTATTTTGTCCTTCATTCTGTAACAACACAACATCTGTGTTTTTTTATTGTTGCATCCCTACTTGCCAAAAAGTGGTATCAAAGCCCTATTTTTCTAGGAAGTTTTCTATTGTGGGTGTGTTTAGGAAAATCCCTAGGTTATCTATGCATTAATCAACTTTCTCAAATCTAAGAAAAATGGTAGGAGGTGAGAGAAAAGGATTATTGAGAAAATCCTAAGAAGTTTTCCCTCTAGATTTGATCCTAGATAGTCATTTCCATTGAAGAGGCAAAGGATTTGTCCAAAATGATTGTAGATGAGTTAATGGGTTCACTACAAACCCATGAGCAGTGGTTGAAAAACTCTGCTCCTTCGCTAGAGAAAGCTTTCAAATCCTAGACCAAGGCAAGAGGTCGGGGGAGAGGAAGAAACAATAGAGGTAGAGGTCAAAGAGGTAAAGGTAGAAGTAATTATGGAAGAGGTGGTTCTAAAAACACAGAGGAGCTGAGTACCTTACAGTTAGAAAACCAGAACCAAAAGAAGAATAGCAGTTCAAATCAGAGGTATGACAAGAGCAATGTCCAATGCATGACATTATGCTAGTGAGTGTAGAAAGAAGCAACGTGATCATGGAAGCCAAAATGCAAATGTAGCTAATGGGAACAAGGTTGAAAATGACAAAAAATCCAATGTATTCATCATTTGCAACGTTGCTAAATGCATCAGTGATGAAGTTTGGTACTTGGACAATAGATGCAACAACCATATGAGTGGTAACAATAACTTCTTTGCCTCCATGGACAACATAAAAATTGAAATTAAAATGGAAAATGATGAGAAGGTCCTTGTCATGGGAAGAGGTGTTGTCACCATTCAAACCAAGAATGGTGAGAGGCAACAAATCCAGGATGTTTATTATGCTCCTGGCATAAAGCATAATCTATTGAGCATTGGAAAAATGGTCCAAAATGGTACAAAATCCTAATGGAGAAAGGGAAGTGCAAGATATTTGATAAAGGAGGCAACAAAAGAGTGATGGTATCCGTGTAAATGACAAGAAATAGAATGTTTCCTCTAAGGATGCACACACTATCTCAGGCACTCACAACAGACACACAACAACAACAAAGTTCTCCAGTGCTCGCAGCTCAGTCGAACAGTAGTTGATGGTGGAACAACAGTTTGCATTCAAGACAATCATCAAAGACCCATCCAAATTTGGAATTTAAGGTATGGGCACTTAAGCTTTTCTAGTTTAAGTTTATTGTCTAGGAGAGGAATGGTTAGGGGTTTACCATCCATTGTAGAACCCGATGGGAAGTGTGAGGATTGTATTTTAGGAAAACAACATAGGTAGCCATTTCAATCCAAGTATTCTAGGAGAGCAAGAGCACCTCTTGAATTACTGGATTTAGACTTGTGCAAACCCATGAAAACCCCCACATTAGGAGGAAACATCTATTTTATGACATTTATAGATAATTACAATAGAAAAATTTGGGTCTATTTCTTGAAAAACAAATCAGAAGCCTTTGAGAAATTTAAATGGTTTAAGGCAGAAATTGAAAAGGAGAGTGGTCACTATATCAAAGCCCTTAGAAAAAATAGAGGGGGAGAGTACATCTCCAAAAAAATTCTGAATTTTTGTAGGAACAAGGGCATTCATAAACAATTCACAACTAGGTATACTCCACAACAAAATGGAGTGGTTGAGAGGAAAAATAGGACCATGCAAGATATGCAACAAGTATGTTGAAAGCAAAAGGGTTTTCACACATTTTTTTGGGAGAAGTTGTAGCAACAACAATCTATAGACTGAATAGATGTCCAACAAAGGCTATCTGTGATAGGATTCCAAAGGAAGTGTGGACAGACAACAAATGGAGTGTTGAGAACTTAATAATTTTTGGGTGTGTGGCATATGCATTCATGCCAAAAGAGAAGAGGCAGAAATTTGATGACAAAAGAGAAAAATGCATCTTCATAGGCTATAGTGAAGAGTCAAAAACCTACAAATTATGCAATCCCATCAACAAGAAAGCATATTCAGTAGAAGGAGGAAGTGTATGTGGAGCAACTGCTCAGCTATGAAGTCCCAGGGCAAGAGGACAAAGTGTATAGGCTCCGAAAAACTCTTTATGGGTTGAAACAAGCACCTCGAGCATGGTATAACAAAATAGACTCATATTTGTTGAGCAATGAATTTAGCAAAAATAACAGTGAGCGCACACTCTACATCAAAGTAGTTAAAGGTGATATTTTAATTGTTATTTTGTATGTAGATGATTTGATTTTTACTGGTAATAGTGACAACAAAATTCTTGATTTCATGAAAAATTAATTTGAGATGATGGATCTAGGTTTGTTAAAGTATTTTCTTGGGATATAAGTTCAACAAACACAACATGAAATTTTTATTTTGTAATCTAATTATGCCAAATAGATTTTAAGAAGGTTTAAAATGCATAATAGAAAACTTGCTCCCACACCAACAACAACAAGTCTGAAACTATGGAAAGAGGACAACAACAAAGATGTGAACCCAACCCTCTACAAGAATATGGTTGGAAGTTTGATGTACTTGACATCAACTAGTCCTAATTTAATGTATACAGTAATTTTGATATCTAGGTTCATGGAGAAACCTAAGGACACACATTGGCAAGCAGGAAAGAGGATCTTGAGATATGTGAATGGAACAACAGGTTATAGAATTTTGTATGTTGCATCAAATGATTTCAAGCTAGCTGGTTTCATGGATAGTGATTGGGTAGATAATGTAGATGATAGGAAGAGAACATCAAGATATGTGTTACACATGGTATCAGGTGCAATCTCATGGGCATTGAAAAAGTAGCCCATAGTCTCTCTCAACACAGTAAAATTTGAGTACATAATAGCAAACACAACATGTCAAACTATTTGGTTGACGAGGACCCTTGCAGATTTACAACAACAACAAGAAAACACAATCATTCATTGTGGCAATGTTTCTTCCATAGCTCTAACAAAGAATCTAGTCTTTCATGGATGAAGCAAACACATTGAGATCCATTATAACTTCATAAGGGAGTTTGTAGAACAAGGTGAGATTGAATTACAATATTGTAGATCTAAGCAATAACTCGCCAACATCTTCACCAAAGCATTAACAAAAGACAATTTTGAACATCTAAGAGATAGGCTTGGCATTGTGGATAGCTTTAGAGATCAGCTCCGAAAGGAAGTTACAGATTAACAACTAACTTGCAGATTAAGAGGGAGCGTTGGAATATTTAATATTTTGTAGTCAACAGACCTATCATCTCTGCCCCCACGTAACTTGCAACAAAAGCCCAACATAAACCTGTAGCTTCTTTTTCAAATTTCCAACATTTATTAACGCAAGTAAATTTGAATTTGAAAAGAAGCACTCATTTTTGAGTAAGTAAACAAGCAACACAAAAAGAATGTATTCATTGGTTTTTGGAGTTAGTTTTTTTTTTTTTTTCTATTGGATAAGTTGACCCTGTAGTAGTAGAAGGAATGTTCAGCTAAGAACAAGGAGACAACATAGAGTGCAGAAAGGAATTTTTATCAAACACAATAGTTTAACAACAACAACTTCAACACTGTAGTAAGCAACAATTTAAGTGTGAGTGTAACACCATTATATTGGATAGTAGTCCAAATTGTTTATGTTTTATTTTGCTATGTAAAATAGAGAATGTACTATATGTTTTTGTCATTGAAACGAGATTCGCTAGGACTCGCCAGGACTTGATGAGTCCCAAGTTGAGTCACCCTAGTTGAGTCTTGGAGGCTCGGACTCAGACTCGGCCAAGTCTTGTCAAGTCTTGGATGGTCTCGCCAAGTCTGGCAGACTTGCCGAACTTGTCGAGTTTAGGCGAGTCTCGTCAACAGGACTTGATAGGTAGGGTATGAAAAGTGCAAAAAATTACATGAAATTTAAAGTTAAAACTTTTTTTTTTACTTATTGTTAATGCAAAATGATGTACACCATGAAGGTTTTTATGCTTTTGGAGGTCTTAATTTGGGCACTTCCCCGGGACCCTGCGAGGGGCACTGCCGCTTGACCTAGCTAGGGGCACTACCCCAAGATCCCCGCAAGGGGCATTGCCCCTTGACCCCACTGGGAGTGTTGCCCCCAAACCTCCACAAGGGGCGCTGCACCTTGAGCTCACTGGGGGTGCTACCCCCAAACCCTCACAGTGGGCATTTCCCCTTGACCCCACTGGGGGCACTACCCCCAAACCCCCACAAAGGGCACTACCCCTTGAACCCACTAGGGGCACTGCCCTCCAAACCCTCGCAAGGGGAACTGACCCTCGACCCCACTAGAGGCACTATGCTTAGACCCCTGCAAAGGGAATTTCCCCTCAACCCCATTAGGGAAATTGTCCTGATACTTGAGATTATGGCTACTGCATCATCCGAGACTTATCTTAGACACATTCATAGGAAGGATGCAAACTCCTTTGAGCCATATACTTCTAGTTATTGTTTTGATTTTTTTGATATTTCATATTTGTTTGGAACATTTGATGTCATGGATTTCATATTATACATTTGAGTCTATGACTATATATCTAAGCGTGTTATTTCCTTGAGTAGCTCAGCTACAATTTGTGTTTATACTTATATGATTGATATATACTTGTTTTAGTGACAAGGACCTTGATTGGGTTGACCGAGAAGATAGAGAAGTTGAGGCTATAGCCATGGTAGAAGAGGAGGCTAAAGCACAAGCAAACACATCCACAACTAATTTTGGTAAGGGTGGCATGAAGTCACAAGTAGAGACTATGGTTGCAGTTGCTACATCATCTAGGACCCACCTTAGATGCCTTCATAGGAAGGATGCAAACTCCTTTGAGCCATAGACTTGTAATTATTGTTTTGATATTTCATATTTGTTTGGAACATTTGTTGTCATGTGGATTTCATATTCCATGAGTTTTGTATACATTTGACTATATTTATATATCTAAGTGTGTTATTTCCTTCAGCAGCTTAGCTACAATTTGTGTGCTTTATACTTATGTGATCGATGTATACTTGTGTATGTGATCAAATTTGCTTCTATCTAATGATTTTATTGTGTCTTTAAGGCTTATTCAATAAAGGGTGCTTGAAACAAGTTTTAAATCCTTAAAAATCTCTAAATTTCTAGGGTTTTCTTATTTTGCCAAGTTTGCGCCAAGTCTAGGCGCCGAGTCCTGAGTCCCGAGTCGAGTCACCCTAGCCGAGTCTGAGTCTCGTTACTATGGTTTTTTTAATTTTGAAAGCAATGAGGAATATATATAGATTTGTTTTTTCTGTGTGTCATTTTTTGTTGCATTTGTGCACTGTGTTTTGTTATTTTCATGTTTTGTCCTTCATTTTGTCATAGCATAGCATCTATGTTTTTTGTATTGTTGCACCCCTACCTACTAACACTACATACTAACTAATCTAATATAAATTCTAATGAAGAGGCTATAAAGGGGGTAAGTCTTATCAAGGATCAAGCATACTCACACATGAAGTGGGGATAAGTCATGATTAAGGGATGAGGTGGAAGGGTAAGATTCTTCCAAGTTAGCATGCTCATACATGTGTGGGCAAGGAGTGAGATGAGTCAAGCATGTCACATGGAGTGGATTGAGGACACATGTAAGAAGATAGATGATTTAAATTTTTACTTATTTTTAAATTGAATGTTTGAAATTGAAATGGTGAAGCTTTTTGTTCATTAGTGATGATATGAAATATTAAAATAGAAGAAAATGTTAATGGGGGATTAATTAGCCTAATCAATTAATTAATATATTATTTAATTGATTAGTTGTGAGAATTAGGAGTGAAGATTAATTGATTAAGCTGATTTAATTAATTAACTTTAGAGGTGTAAAGAAGAATTAATTGATGAATAATAATTCACTGTGAAGGTAATTGATTAAATGATGGTTTATTTAATTATTTTATACAAAAATAGTATGAAAATTTGGAAGTGAATTTGGGTTGTCTACAAGGAGGTAATTTGGCTTACTAGAAGTTCGGTTTGGTAATTATTTTTCACTTAATTCAGGTTTGATTACATGAAGCTCAAAAGTAATAAAATTCAGTTGTTCTTTCTTCCAAAAAAAATATATATATATATTGTAGTCACTATCATAGATATACAAATATTGTGGATTTGAAAAATTATAAAATAAATTGAAGCAAAATAAATTCAGATTGCCATAATCTTTTGTGATAAAATGAAAGTAATATATTTTGATTTAAAATATCATTTCATTTGATATTTGGCTCAAAGAAACAACAATAAAATAGTTTCAAAATCTTCACTGCAAGCCATTGATTGAAACCAGATTGGAAAGAGTGGGTTTAATTTTAATAGAGGCTCTGGCTTTTATACATCCATAGCTTTTTAATAATACTGTTATTCTTCTAATAAGGCTTTACACTAAACATCAGAAAAATTCCTGGCGGCCCATTACAGCCCAGATTCCAACAGCAGTTACACATTGCTTTTACAAGGATTTGCGAGAAGATCTTTGCAAGCTTGCATGGTGCTTTCATGCAAATTAAAGCCGACATTATCACTGGAGCAAAATCATTGATTAGACTCCATGGGCCCCTGATATCGACTCTAACAATCTTACATTACCAAACGGTATTCATTTTTTTTATTGAAAAAATAACTGAAAACAGATTACAAATTACAGAGATTATATAGAATAGTTGATGTCCAACAGCATAAAAACAATAAGAATTTGCAGCTGATAAAGTTGTTCAACATTCAAACATTAAAAAAACAACATTGAATTAAAGTAGACAATGGTATCCATAAGCATGAACTGCTGTCCCATAACAGCAAAAAGAAAACAACAGCAGAATACATAGATTAACTGCTGTCCGTCAGCAGAAGATAGCAGAAGTAAGACCCAACAGGGCCAATCCATAAAGCATAGATGAGAAGAACTATTGCTGGCAAAGTATAGCTGATAATGACACATCTCCATGATCTACAACCTCTGGAGCTCAAGGATCAGACACCCAAACGGTATTCATAAACTATTAAGAGAGTTCATAATTCTGTACTTAACTACATTAACCTCAAATAAAACGTTCTATTTAAGTAGTGACAAAATATACTTGTTAATCATGTTTTGGATCGCCTCCTGGATTAGGCTTAGGCTTAGTCGGCTCGAGAAGTTTACGACCCTTGAACACTCTCTCCACGCGACCCACACTAGTACGCTGTTTTTCAATTCTAACAGCCTGCACATAATTGTCATAATTATTCGATACATACAAATCACAGCCAACAATATAACAAATGGTTAATAGACACTGCAGTCAAATCTTTCTGCATGCTGCGTACCATGCTCTTACAAATGCCTGCAGAAAATCGAATTATTCTTGCATATAAATGAAATAGAAATAAATGCCATTTATCTTTAAAGAAAAGGAAAAAAATGGTTTTTGCACGAAAGACCCTTATATAGATAAAATCTTTTATAGTTCTAGTGATTAACAATAAGGGGGAATTTTTTTTTTTTTTAAATGATGAATGACCTGAGTAGAATCTTGCTTTCCATCGCCTGCTGCACCATATTTTTCTGCATTGAAGTCGATCACAGCAGAATGAAAAAGTGTTCCTGAAGCATATTGGTTGATAGCACTGCCTGAAATTGTTTGGGCAGATTGAGTTGCTGCTGCAATTATAGTGAAGACCAAAATGACCATCGGAGCGATCGCCATTTTAATACTAAAGGAATGTTTTCCTTGGATCGAGTTTTCATGGCTACGAGCTACATTTAAATACCCTCTATAAGTCGGTGCAAGTATCTTTCAAGAATTTAATCTTATTGGACAAGGACTAACTTGTCAATTCGTGAAAGTAATGAAAATCATACTTGTCAATTCGATCTTATTGGACAAGAGACAATAGATACTTTGAAACTAGTCAATTTGTGATAATCACAAGTTTACTATTTTCAGGAATTTATATTTTATGATTTCAGGTAAATTTATCGTCAACAATTTATTATCAAAAATTTATCATCAACAATTTATCATAATAACAAATTTATGTCATGAAAAATTCATTATTATCAATTTACCGTCGTGCATTCAGAATTATTTCCAAGATCTTAGAATTTTTTTGCAAAAGAATAATTTCCACGGCATTAATAATAGGGATGACTCTAATTGATTTACTAGAATAAAATAAAATATATTGAAAAATGTTTTCATTTTTATTATCATAAATCAAAATTTCTAATTGTATATGCAATGAATTATCCACCACGATAAATTACTGATGGTGAATTTTCCACAAAATGAATTTGTCATAACCATGAATTGTTAGACTGGAGTAAATTTTCCTAAAACCATATTTATCTATTGTCTCTTGTCCAAATAAAATATAATGTCAATTGCACTTGATGGTTGTCATTATCATCTAGAATTTCTGCTGGTTGTCAGGTGGAGAGAAGAGTGTGCCATTCCTGCTCAGTTAACTCTTAGTCTACCAGATTTATCCGAAGCACGAGTCATGATTCGCTTTACTTCCAAATATTTTATTAAAAATGCAATATGATTTGTGATGCGGAATTTAAGTGCACATGAAGATATTTGAGCTCATTTATATGTTCTCCGACAGGGCTGGAATTTGATGGTCCGTTTTTAATTTTATTAAATTTTAAAATTTACTAAATCATATAATTTGTTACATGACATTTTAAATTATTAATAAATTGAAAAAAAATATTATAAACAAATATAATATAATATGTGGGTGGTAGGGTGCGCCCCCCCCTTCGTTCCTTCTCTTTTTCACCCACTCACTCGGCAGAGAGCTATGGTGGATGATTTGTTGGCGGAGAGTGAGGACACTAGGGTGTAGACGGGGGTGTGAAGGATGTCAGACATGTGGCATGGCCACATCACTTCTTCCTTTTTTCTTGTGGTAGCCCAAGGCATCAATGCCAAGTGGTTGTAGGCAAAAGGTTTTCTGTGGGGTTGGAGTCAGCTCAAAATAGGGTGCTTCATGGAGGTGACTAACGTTTTAGTGAAATATGATGGCCTTTCCAAATGGAGAGGCACGAAGGGTACGAAGTTCATAGTAGATCATGTAAATCGGTCGGGTGGCAGATGGTTTTTATTACGAGGTGATGTTTGGGTTAAAGCTTGTTTTCAAAGGACAGAATCCACATGCAAGGACAAATAGCCTTGCATCGTCATTATTCCTGGCTCGTGTGTTATGGATCATCCTTGTTGTTTGCAGGCTTTTTAATGTCGGTGGGTGATGGCAGTTCATTCGTGTGCTTTTCGAAATTTGTTTTTGTTGGTTGTCTCTATGCAAGGGGTTTTTTTGGCTGGGGTGCAGATAATGGCGAAGCCGATCCGCTCAAAATTCATTATTTCAGTCTCTGTGGAGGGGTTGGAATGTTTCGGCACAAATACTCTTGTTTCTTTGGTGGTGACGGAGAGGCAAGCAACGTTCATGGAGATCACAGACCAAAGGCTTAAACACATTCTGCTTGTGGGTGATCCCTCGGTCTTGGTAGCGGTTAAAATGGTTTTAGGAAAGGGTCACTTGGCTAGAAAGGAGTTTTGCAAGGGATAATGCTTACATATCCTCACGGTTCTTGGACGCTAGCGTCCAAGCGTGATGCTATAGGAATTGATGGCTTAATTTACTCGCGGGCTTAATTTGTTGGGTGGTCTAGAGAAGACCCTTGAAAGCAGCCTCATGGGCAAAGGGATTCCACGCCCCTCCCAATTTGGAGCTCCTATGTAAAGACTCCAAAAAGTAGTGAAGGTCTACCCTTTTCTCTTAGACTTGAAGGGGGTTGAGCTCATGAGGTATAGGGATGACTTCCGGCTAAATGGGCCATTGAATCTCAAACAAAAAGCATAGGGATTGGTGGGCGAGGGAGGGCTTAAAATGGGTAGAAGACTTCACATTTGCAAACTTGAATGAGTTCTTTGAGGCCTCGGCCTCTATGTCCACCCTTTTCTGTCTTGCTAAGCTATAGTTCCTCGAGTTGGTTTTGTGGTGGGCAGGAACTCCTACCTTTGCCTGGGTTGTGGAGCATCTCTAGGGTGGTAGGGTTTTTAGTTTTCATGGTAGTTCTATGGGATTTTAATTCCCGCATTGCATCTATATGTATTTCTCTCTTAATATTTTAATATAAAAATATAAACCTCAGATATCAAAAAAAAATAAAAAATTATAATTATAATATTAATATATATTATTTTTAATGTTTATTATAAAATGCAAATTTATTTAGAGTTTCCTTTTAAATTAAAATTAATTTTTTTAAATATTTTTAATAAGAATATTTTTAATATAAATTTCTAAAAAATTCATCAGAAGAATAAATTCAAAAATATTTTAATTAATAATTATCATTGTTTTATTATTGTATATTAATATATATGATTTATAATATATATATATACATATTAATTAATCTAAACTCCAGTAATTTAAATTGAGTGAAGAAACAGAGCAAGAAAAAGCAGGTGGGTGGATGACGCGAATGAAGAATGGCCAATGCCAACTAGGCATTTTGAAGAAGTGAAGTGGCATAGAGCAGAGGGAGAAAAGGGAGATGGAAACTTTAGAAGAGTGGGGCTATGCTAACACGAGGCAAAGGGAAGGAAGGAGATGGCAATACCCGACTGAAGGACAAGATGTTGGGAAGGAAAAAGAGTGGCAAAGAGAAGAATAGGACAATGTGAATTGGAGGCAATTCAACAAAGGCGGGAGGGGAGAGTATAAGGACAAGGAGTTCCCAGGCTAATGATAAGTAGGGTGGAAGGAAAATCCTATTGAAAGAAGGAATGAATATGGCTATCAGTGGCAAAGCGAAGGTGGAAGAAGGGAGCAGTAGGTGTGCAAGGATTTTCCATGGTTGAGAAATCGATGGGAGCCTAGGCAAGGCCAATTGCCAAGGAGCAAACCAGAGGAAAGACAAAGCTCACAAGGAAGATAGGAGGCTAAGACCATAGAACCTGTGCATCAAAATGGAGGGGTGAAAGTTGATCTAGATTGCAAATTCGATAAGATTGATAACTCTAACCTACCTGAGAAATATGTATATTTTCAATTGTAAAATAAAAATCTAGAATTTGAAGTTGTAAGATTGAAAGAGGTAGCTTTTTTCTTGAAATGGGAGGGGGGTGGATGGTTGGTGATGGGGAGAATTAGAAAATGGTGCGATAGAAACAGACAAGGGAATTAACTTCAAATCACTGACAAATGGTTTCTACTTAGTTGAATATCCAGAAGGGTTAAGAGACAAGTCCTCAATCAAGGACGCTTCATCATGGATGGCACTGGTCTATACATTAAGGATTAGGAGTCAAAATTTGACCCCCTAAAACAAATGATAGATGTTGTTCCGACATGGATAAGATTATATACTTTACCATCTAAATATTGGGGGAATGAAACTCTAAGAGAAATAGGAAATAAACTAGGGACATTCATTGAAGTAGATGGAAATATTGAAGACCGAGACTATGGGATGTATGCACACATGTGCATTAACATAAAACCTATCCAAGCTTTGTCAAAGGTATTAGAAATTATGACAAAATGTGGCATGTGGAGACAAAAGGTGTGTTGGTTCCCAAATCAATAGATTTTCAAACCATAAAAGTATGCCAAGCTTTATGATCAGGTTCAACAAGTGATCTATCCAATGAACGAAATTAACCAAGATGGTTAGAATTCCCTACTCTTCAATCTATGCTATGATATTATAAATTGATCTACATGATCAATAGGTTATCAGCTGATTTAGATTAAGATCATGGATTGCTTAGGGATGATGGGATAGATTGAAAGATTTGATTGCATGGATTAGGATTGATTGCATTGGATAGGATTAGATGGGGATGGTTGGATTGAAAGTATATATGGATTGGATAAGATATGATTGGATGAAGGATAGGATGATTAGGACAGAGGAATGGATGGGTTCCAATGAAAAGGGAGAACTAAGCCTTAGGAAAATGATGGAAGGATAAAGGGATCATTTGGATAGGAGAGATGGCTTTGGATGATGGATAGTGATGCAAGATAAGAGGGAGGGAGCTTGAAGGACTAGTTGTAAAGGACTAAGATGCCCCACACTAGATGAGGATTTGGGATTTGGAACATAAGGTCCCAAGATAGATTTGAAGGATGTAGAATGTGGATATTTGGATTTAGGTGGAAGGATGAGGGTTTGGGATTTGGAACATAAGGGCCCAAGATATATTTGGAGGATGGGGAATTTGGATATTTGGATTTAGGAAGAGGGATTTTAGATTTAGGATGGGTGGAAGGAGTGACAACATCTTGAGCTTGGTAATGATAATGAACTAAATATACTTAGAATAATAAATCAATATTATTCTACACAACCTAAATGATAATGAAATGGTAATGCAAACTAGAAAATATGCGTAGAATAATACATATATATTATTCTAAATAGATCTTAAATGATAATGAAATGATAATATGGGTATGTGCAGGATCATCAAGGAAAAAACAGGCCCTTAAGTGGCAAAAAATTCAGAAAAATAAGAGTTAGGCAACTTGACGTAAAAATTTGAATATGTTATCTATATTATTTCAAAAATATGTAAGAATAGAATCTGTAGCAAATTGAATGTAGTTTCTAAACTACTAGGTTTGTTTATATATATATATTTGGTGAAAATTTGAAATCTCAATGTAGTGGTACTTAAATTTCAGGGAAAAAATAAGTACGTGTCTATCTAACCACCCTAACCACAATAAAATGATAATAATTTTTTATAAGATTTTAGATATAAGTAGAGGACTCATGCCCCAATGTGATGCATATTTTTTTGTAATTTTTTTCCAAGTAAATAATTAATTATGAATTTTTTATTACAACTTTTTAAAAAATATAAAAACTCGTATGTCTGACCACCTTAACTTGGTCAAAACGTCATGAAATTCAATTTTTATTTTTTTAATCCTCTAGTATGCAAAGCATAGAATGTGACGCATGTTTTTGGATTAAAAAATGTGATACCGTTTGAAAGCTATAGATGCTTTTCAATCAGCCTATCAGTCAGGACTTTAGTCATAATTTGAATAGAAAATGAATAATAATTACTTATTAAATTCAAAGTAAAGTATAATTTATATCGGTGGAAAGCTGAGAATCTCCTTTAAAAACCCTTTTCGTTTCATCAATTTTGGTTAAAAAAAAGTCGTTAGCCACATTCCCATCATATTGCCACTTTTTGGCCCATCATGATCCTACACATACCCATATCATACATGTCACATACAACAAATGATCTGCTACTCAAGTGTTCCTGAAGGGTCATCTCTTACCTTCAAAGTACTGAGTAATGCATCATGATTAACACTATTAATTGTCCATTGTTCTTGTAAGATTTGGCTATGGAGATAGCCACCCAAGATATAAAAGCCTATGGAAAACAAAAAATACTCAAAAGATCAATATGACAAGAATAAATTGTATTCCTATCAATGAATGCAAAAAGAATCAATGGAGTTGGTTTACAATGTGTGAGAGACCCTTAGTTATATAGCCAAGGTGAGGCATAAGATGTCAAAAGATTATGACAAACTGTGTCTTAATCTTATGATATGAAACAACTTATCACAACTACCTAGGTCACATGTGTTATAGTCAAAAGATAAGATAACAACTAATGACAAATAACACCTTCTAGAAAGAATCTTAGGACCTGAGTAAACTTAACATGTGAATATGAACCTTAAGTCCCTAGTAATAGAATTAACTAGGTACAAGAAATGTATTCATACCAACACCCCCTCTTAAGTGAAACTTAGGGAGAAGATTATTATGCAAATGATGCAAGATGCAAAGACGGGTCTCAGCTATTAGGCCATGTTAGGTACCCATGTACAAACAAAATGAAATCCCTCACAATCGAGGAAAAGGAGAAAGCCCAATGGGACAAAACTCCTCCCCAAAAGAGAGAAAAATAAGAAAAATGCTCTCAAAAAGATAAGAAAGACAAAACCTCGTGTGAGGAAAAATTCCCCCCATAAGAGAGAAGGAAAAGAGACCATGAAACCTCCCTCAATGGTGAGTCCCTGCTCAAATGTCACAATGTCAGAAGTCCCCAATCTTAACTGAAGAAGGAGGAAAATTAGAACAATGTGAAGACTAAAGTAGAGTAGACCAAAGATGACGATAATTCCTCTAAATGCTGCTCCAAAAGAATTCCAAACTATGACAAGCACTAATAGAAAGAATCAGGTACCACTGTAGAAGATTCCATCATAAACAGTGACTGAGCTGAAACTATCAACTCGTGAGTAACTACAAAATCTATCGATGAAGAACTATAGATGAATCCACACTGCAACAAGAATAAGTTCATAACCAAGGAGACAACTACACGAGTATCAATTAGACACTCTCTTAATAGATTGGTATATCCATATCACAACTTGGAGACAAGTACCAAGTCTCTAGATGTAGAACCTAACTTCTAAATATAGATAGATTGCTTCCATAATAGGAGTGTCTATATGGTATCTAGTCCATCAAACCAAAATGCATGTGTAACCAACCGTTGCATTTGCTATGTATATAGGAACTAACACTGGATACAAAGATCAATCTAAAGAAGCATGAAATACGAAAGAGTACATTGAAATAGAAAGATTGCGACACTTTATTTTAGTGTGATTACAACATTAGATGAGGAGAACTACAACAATCATGATGCAAATCTAGGAATATTGATGAAGAAGCCAACCAAAAAATGTGCCCTGAAGAAGATGATCGGATGATGTCTCCAGCTTGATAAAAGTTAGTAGGAGAACTAGCCCCATTATTGTCTATTGGTGCTGCACCCATGCTCTGACAAGGCTCAACTGGGTGAGGGCAATTTTTTTTTTCCAGTTTTGTTATTGAATTGCAATTTTGTTTTAAAAAATCCTAATTAAAGTTTAATTTAAAACATTATTAAAATTTTATTATTAAATAATAAAGAAAATTCATTTAATCTTTTGAAAAAACTTTTATTAAAAAAAATTAACAAAGAAAAACATTAATTTAAAAAACTTTATTAAGAAAAAAATATTAATAAATTTTTTTGATAATTATTAAAAAATTATCAAAAAAAGAAAACTCTCCAATAAGGTTCTTTATTTATTAAAATCCCGACCAAAAATTAAAGAAAGGTTTAAAGCCCACGTGAAGATCCTCGGCCAAAAGCTCTATCGTAAGGTTTTATTGCGCCTGACGTGAAGGTTTCATTGTGCTCACGAAGTTATTTTTGACAGTGCCTTTGACGAAGGTTTCTTATTGCGCATTATCGCAGTTGGTTTCTTTATTGCCCATCGTAGCTGTCTTTATTTAAAAGTGCCTTAACGGTGAAGAGTTTTATCAGTGCCTTGATCGCAGTTGCCTTTTATTAAAAGTTCTACCGCGAAGGTTTTATTGGTAATCCCTTTATCGCAGTTGCTTTGATTAAAGTTCAACGGCAAAGACTTTTTATTAAAAAAAAATTATATAAAAAATTATTAAAAAAATTGAAAAAACATTAGAAAAAAAATTAAATTAAAAAATTAAAAAAAAAGTCAAGCGAGCCGACAAGGATGTCGCCCTGTCGTTGCCTGCGGACTGAAGGGCCTGACAAGATCTACGGTGCAGGTACTATCAAGTACGGTCTATGGTACCACAAGTCAAAAGACCTTTTTTTAATTTTTTTTAAACTTTGTTTTCAAAATAAAAACTACAATTTATAAAAGAATTTTTTTTAAAAAAAAAATTAAATAAAATTCATAGGATTTTTTTAAAAAATTAATAAAAAAATCATACCTACCTAGGTAGGGTTGTACAACCTGGCTGCTATTTTTTTAATCTCTAAGCAATTTTGTTCAAAATCAAATATTTGAAAGTCGATCTTAGGATTTTTGGGCCTTTTGAGCGTGATGGCAGGGTCGATTTTGACCCAAAATTCTTTGAAAATATGGCTACTTTTTGGATCTGATAACCAACACCCAACTTCAAGCCCTTGCAAATTTGGCCTCCAATGTCCAATTGGGAGAAACACAGGGAAGATCTAACTTTCTCATATGCTCTAGACACAATGGTTAGCTCATATCTGATGCAACAAGCTCCCAAAATGCACCTACAGTATAATGCTAAAAAGGAACCCCCCAAAATCTGGTATTTCTATCACACCTTTCTAATTCTCTAGATCATACAAAGATGCAAGAGAAGAGCATGCTCAATGCTTCAATAAAGTACAAGATTTTCACTCAAGATCTCCTAAAAGACTAACCAAAGGTACTCAAATTGCTTTGATACCATATAATATTTGGCTATGGAGATAGCCACCCAAGATCTAAAGGCCTATGGAAAGCACAAAATACTCAGAAGATCAATATGACAAGAATAAATTGTATTCCTATCAATGAATGTGAAAAGAATCAATGGAGTTGGTTTACAATGTGTGAGAGACCCTTGGTTATATAGCCAAGGTGAGGCATAAGATGTCATAACATTATGACAAGTGTCTTAATCTTATGATATGAGACAACTTATCACAACTACCTAGGTCACATGTGTTACAAGTCAAAAGATAAGATAACAACTAATGACAAGTAACACATTCTAGAAAGAATCTTAGGACCTAAGTAAATTTAACATGTGAACATGTCCCCTAAGTCCCTAGCAAGAGAATTAGCTAGGTACAAGACATTTATTCACACCAACAATTCCTTTGTTCTTGGTTTGGCATGATATCTCGATAACTTAACATTTGTTGCTATAACAAGGTGCAAATACATGAGAATGTTTTTGTGTTTCTCATAGTCTTCAAATGCAAGTATGTCATTCTTTCTAATCATATACATTCACAACCAAGTTCTAGAAACAACTGAACCTAGTGAAGGATACATGAACCCATCATCATCTATCATCGATTGTGTTAGATTCTTTTTTTGATGTACACATCATGCCAA
>VDFB02353493.1:125077944-125121616 GCA_007258455.2 Sequoia sempervirens
CTTAGGATTAGGTTGTTGCTTCTCAGTCTCCTTCCTTTATCTTAACGATGTGAGTGGAGGGGATTTTGAGGTTTCTCCTATTGAGGCTATAGCCGCTTCATAATCTGTTACAGTAGGCTCACTTTCGAGCCCCTTATAGGTCAGGACGACCCTTGTTACTTCAATTGAAAAACTTTCCCATTAACCCATTCTCTTGTATGAGCCTTGATGAGCTTGGCTATAATGTCAAGGTCATCAACCTCTTGCTCATCCCATTCAATTAGTGTTAGTGGAAGATTGGCAATTGTATCATACTGGGGGTCTATCACCATGCTCTCATCTTCTTCTACCTAATTAGGCACTGGGAACAAATTCACCTTTTTCATAAAGTATGTGGTCATCCACATGTAATGCCTCATCTACACCTCTTTTTCATCTTGGTAGTTTTCCTAGAAATCCTCGACAATGTGCAAATGTGCATACTCATGTCCAAGTGCCTTCCTTATATTTCCATAAGGATTCATCCATGGGCAGGCAGTGTGAAGTCTGAAATGCTACTCAGCGAACTCCTTTTCTGAATTACCTACACATTGAGAGGTATGGAGCTCATACATCCCTTGGTAAAAGAAAGGGGATAAGAGATCCATGCTAGGTGTTTGTTGTTCAAGAGGCTGTGCACATGTCGTAGCCATCGAAAAATCTCTAGCAATATTATCCGATCATTGGGATACCAGTGCAACTTGTTTGGTTTTTCTAAGAAGCCTTGAGCGTGGATGTATGCAAACTTCAGGTATTGAATGAACAAGAAAGTATATTGTTTTAGGAAGGAATTAACACTGTGGGAGACTTTCCTCTCAAAGTCACCCCAATCAATCTGATGATATTACCTATGAAATCATGATTAACCCCGGAGTAGTCCTTCTTGTAGTTTCTAAATTGCAACTGAGGGTTCCTATCATAAACCTTCAACTCCTTGCCTTGTTCTTCATTCACAACTCTGAACAAGCCACTGTATTGCCTCCATTCGGAAAGTCAATAGACTAGGTAGGACGTAATATAAAACTTAGAGGTCCTCTTGATGTCCATGAATTTCTAATGAAAGCAGGGTATGTGCAGGATCATCATGGAAAAAGCAAGCCCTTAAGTGGCAATAAAATAAAAAAAAATAGAGTTAGGCAACTTGACAATTTTTTTTTAATAAGTTATCTATATTATTTTAAAAATATGTAAGAATAGAATCTATAGTAGATTGAATGTAGTTTCTAAACTACTAGTTTTTTTTTTTTTAAATATCTATTTGGTGAAAATTTGAAATTTCAATACAATAGTAATTAATTTCAAGGAAAAAATAAGTATTTGTTTGTCTGACCACCCAAACCACAATAATTAATGATAATATGTTTTTATAAAATTTTAGATATAAGTAGAGGACTCATGTCCTGATGTGATGCATATTTTTTTGTTATTTTTTTCCAAGTAAATAATTAATTATGAATTTATTATTACAACTTTTAAAAAATATAAAAAAACTCGTATGCCTGACCACCTTAACTTGGTCAAAACTTCATGAAATTCAATTTTTCTTTTTTTAATCCTATAGTATGTGAAGCATAGAATGTGATACCATTTGAAAGCTATAGATATATCAATTAGGACTTTAGTCATAATTTGAATAGAAAATGAATAATAATTAATTATTAAATTCAAAGTAAAGCATAATTTATATTGGTGGAAAACTAAGAATCTCCTTTAAAAACCCTTTTCGTTTCATCAATTTTGGGTAAGAAAAAAGTTGTCAACCACATACCCATCATATTGCCACTTTTTGGCTCATCATGATCCTGCACATATCTAGCAATCGCTTATTATATGTCCCTAGTAGAATGTGGTCTCCATGGTATCCTCTTTTCCATGGAGAGTCAATTCAACAAAGTAGACCATCCATTCTTGAAAGTATGTAGTAGTAGGAAGGCCCATTAATCTGCTTAGCAAAGTTACTAGATCATGGTAGTCTTCATAGAAATCACTATAGAAGAGCCCATGAGGAACTTTTACAGCATTGTCCCTCTTCTTCTTGAGCCAATATTAATTTATAATTTTCTTACATCTAATTGGGTCTTCGTCCCACATTGCCTTGCATTCCTTTATGGTGGGAAGTTCCATCTCCCTAAAGGTAGGGCTATGGAAGGTCTTCGATATTACTTTGGCCGATATGTCTGCCAACACATTTCCATCCTTGCCCATGATTATTTTGGTTTATGGCTTGTCTACCTCCCTACAAGCCATTAGTAGTTTGGGGGTGACAAGAGTGAGAGGAAAACCTACAGCTTTGGCTATCCTACTGCCTCTGATTAATCTGGCATTCTCTGTCTTAGGGCTCATTTGACTATTTGTATGAATTCATCAATGTCCACATGCCCTATATTGGTGTCAAAGACTTCCGTCCAATTAGTGGTGATTTTAGATTGCAATGGTTCCCCTTGGATCTAGTATTTCATTTGATCTTTGTCTTCCTTTCCAGGAGGAGAATTTCCTATTTTCTTACCTTTGTCTTTCTCTGTAATTTCCCCCAAGGGTCCTGCACCCAATTCTATATATTTTGGAAACAAAGATAAAGTGAGCATAATCAAGCATGCAAACACAAAATGTTAGCCAAATCCCTGTAAATGGTGTTAGATTGGACAATACAACAATCAAGAAATCTAACATTTATTCTAGATGGTCATTAGTATTTTACTGAAGGAAATTTGGATGGTTTGGGTCATAGGGGTCAAACTTCCCTAGCCAAAATGTTGTTTTGAAGGGCGAACAAGGTAGGGCCACCTTCATGGTCTCTCCCGCTTTCAAATGTAGGCGGTTTGAAAAATACATGAGGGAGAGGGTCCAATTCAAATATGTTGGTCAAATTTTGTTCCTAGATTGGAAGGAATTTAGACCATCATTGGGACATTCAGAGCCAAGAGGAGGGAAAGTCACTTGGGGTTTGTCATTTTGAACAAATCTTGCAAAACAGTGTTCCGAGAATGGAGTTTTGGAGTTTAAGACCCATGCATGTGAAAGACAGTTAGCATAACTCCTTTTGGTCACTTAAGTGTTTGAGTAGAAGGGTATGAGAAGCTACTTGAGAATGACCATTTCAAAACAATGAGCAAAGGATGGAAGTTTGCTGGGGAAAATCTAAAGGACTGGACTTGGCCTTGAACTTTGCTTCAATGTTTTATTCATTGAGTTCCATCAATAATCGAGGTACCAAGCCTTGAAGATCGAAAGGAGGGGCTCAGTTTTATTTTGCAATGACCGAGACAGGACAAAGTCTCGATGACAAAAGTCTAGTTGAGGGGACCCAACAAAGGTTGAGACACTTATGTTCTCACTATTTTATTCATGTGGCATTGGGATGTTTGGGACCCTAAGGGAAGGAAGTAGCCACTTGATAGTTGTGAGAAATAGAAATGTTACAATGACTGCCCATGAACATAAGTCCATAGACCAAGACTTGGAGAACACTTAGGATGTGGCAACTTCATCTTCTCAATCAGGTGGCAAACAAAAGGGCAGATCTTGATGCGTGGGCGGACAGAACCAAGATTTCATTTGGAAATGACGAATGATAGACGACATCTCGAGGATGGAATCCTATGGGAGCATGCCTAGAGATCATGGATGGAGTCAGGGAATTCAAGTTTCATTAATTCCAAATGGTGAAAGGATGGGAGTGTTCCGAGATGGCTAACCCAGGAGAGCATCTCATTATTTTAAGGTTGTCTTTTGTTTGATGTTTTAATGGTGGAAAAGGGGAGTCCCGAACCCGGAGGGTGTTAAAGCTTTGTGTGAAGAATGAAGTCGAGGTAGTGAAGTTCCAAATTCGTTTCTAAGGCGATTTGTGGAGGTTTCATATAATTCTACCATATGGGTTTTAAACTTATTTTTCTCTATCCAATGTATGCATTTTTATCATTTCCATCCATTATTCTTGCACATAATCACATAAAAGTATAATTGGGAGGGTGTATAGGAAACTTACCATAATAATCTAGTGAATGATGCTAATGAAACCACCAAAAAATGCAAATGACCGATGAAGGATGGCTATAGGCTTGAGAGTGGCACGCGACGAAGGCTCTGGATCACTGTGATCACTTTGGCTGACCTAACATATGAAAATGATAGGTCAAACTGACCTATTTATATATTTTAAGTGCATTAAATTCCCTTAATGAATGTTTGTATGATGGCCTAAAAGGTTGGTGGATTTGAAATTTTAAAATGGCCTTGAGGGATCCAGGACCCAGAGGCCAAAAAGACAATAGCAGATAGTCATTCTGAAATGCTAAGTGGAAACCCATTGGTGAAGAGGACCCCAGAGATTGGTGGTCAGAACTCTGGAAAGGGATGACCATTCAGGAAGACCACGTGTGTGATGGAAACTTGGGCTCGAGGAGAATGAAGGATGGTCACTACAGGCAAGGGAAATGGAAAATAGGGAGGTGGGTTCTAGGTGGTGGAAGGTTGAGGCCTTTTGGCTGTTTGAAAACAACGAATGCAATAGGGAAATTTGGCCAAGGAAATCTAATAGGGTAGACTCGGAGGATCCCAAGGATGCCCAACAAAGGAAAATTGTTAAGGGAACCCCACAAAGGCACCTGACTTAGAAATTTTTGCTAGGAAGAAACATGGTCATCCTAATATGACACTTCGAGGATCTCTAACCATGTAGGACACCAAATAGGGGGCATGCAAAATGAGGCAACACTAAAAATGACTCAACAATGCGAAGGAAAGAGAGGGTCCCCATTCTGAACGACACATGTGTGCTAAGGGCACAACAAATGGCGACTTTGATGGGGAATTATCTTGAGCGTTATGAGGATAAACATTCATTTAGAACCCAAAATCTTTGGTTTTGCAGACTAAGGGCCGACTTCCAAAAGTGAACTAGGAGAATAGAGTCCTTAGTTGAGTCAACCTATGAAACATCTCAGAAGTGTGGATTCTTAGTCAATTCATTCCTTCTCTTCGGAATTGTGACAAGTAGTGACTAATCAAATGAAGCAACCTACATAAAATTATCAACACAAAAAGTAACCTGAACATTGCCCCACTGCCATCTAGGCATCCATAGGCCCAACAGAGTTGTCATTGTGAACCCACGAATATTTCTCTACTACCAGCTAGGTGTCTATAGCCCCAGTAGAGTTATTCGCACACCCATATGGTTTCTTGATTTCATAATTTTATTTTCTTTCTTTATTTTTTTGACATTTTTTTCCACACTTTATCTTTTTGCTCAACTATGTAAGTACTGAAGCCTACAATGGGTTTGAGAATGACAGTAGTCACTAGAGAGGACTTAAGATTTTTTACTCACCAAGTTATCATAACAACTATTTCATAGCCCTTTGGAAAAAATTAACATGCATTTTGTGCAAGATCTGAGATGAATGTAAAAAGATTCAACCAAGGATCAAGTTATAGAACAAAGTTCAAATGAGGAAATCATTCCTAGGCAGCTATTAGGGACCAATAGTTGAGAATGAATGTCGAATCTTGGGATGCAATGGAATCTTGAGATGGAAAGGAATCATTGTGGATGAAAAGCAAAAGGAGGGGATCATCATAAAATTCTTGAGAGATTCGGTCTTGGTCAAAGATTGGAAGAACTCATGGAATTTTGGTATCATTGGATGAAGTGGATTTTTTTTTTTATCTTGAGGTGTAGAGGAGTCTATGACAGCATGGTTTCGATTGAGAGATTGACATGAATCATTGGATATAGAAGATATGATAGAAGAAGGTGGTTGGATGGAATCATTAACTTGGGTGAAAGAATCATGAGGTATATTTTGGATTATGGGAGATGATGATAGATGCATGACATGGTAAGATTTTTCAATATCCTTTGTGTTCAAGGATTGAGATTTGGGATTCTCATTTAACTTTTTCAAGAGTTTAAAGAAATTGAACTTGGATAATGCAGTTGTTGGTGGAGAAGGTTTTGAGTCTATATTTATATCATATGGATAAGAATAGATGTCTAACAACAAATATCTTTCTGTGGTTGTTTCCCTTTGCATATCACAAATTTGTTGTTGAAGGTTTTTCATTTGATGAGTGAGTGCAACCACTTGTTCAGGATCATTTTTTAGGCTTTTTGGGTGGTGCTTTCAATTGATTCACATCGAAGTATTTTAGTAATTTAGTACCTTTTTTGGCTAGCATAAGGAGTTATTTCTCACCATTTCTTTCAAAAATATTTTCTAAATACTTGTGGAAATTGGGGACTTGTTCAACATGTTGAAAATTTGCTTGGTTTTCCTAATTTTTCACTGGGAGACTTGGTTGTTTCACTAAATGAAATTATGAATTAGGGTTTTCACTTTCAATATGTGACCTTTTGTTTGTTTTGAAAAAACTTTGATAAAGACACATCAAGTAATGTACACTCCTAAGGTTGTGAAACACTGTATTCTTTTGGATTCCACGTAGGTTTTACCCCAACCAAACTTATTCTTAGTGGATGACTAGATGCTTGACCCCACTAGCTCCCCTCCATGACACTCACTTCTCGGGGCAGCCAAGCATCAATACCCATGAATCTCCCATGGCATATTTTTCATCTCTACTAAAAATTGTGAGAATGTGGATGCCTTCACAACGACCATTGTTGCACGAAAGAATAGATAAAGGTTTTGGCCAAACTAAAAGAAGGGTTTTAGTAAGGACTTTATGTTCATGGGAGTTGATCCATTCGGTGAGAGACCATTGTTGTCCTTCTCATTGGAACCAACCTTGTGATACTGGCCTTTTTTCTAGTATCCACACTTATATACTAGCTAGAAATGTGCTTGGATTTAGCGTGTTATCGGTTGGGTCATTCCCTTAGGTGAGTAATTTTTACCATAAGTTAGGCCCTCTAAGATAAACAAAACAAAGAAAGTATACCCATAGTTCAATCAATCTTTATTCCATGTGAATAAAGAGAGAAAACATGTGATATACTCAACTCACACTCGTACATGAAAAGTGAATGGGTTTAGCTTTTTGGTCACCTAGTTAAGGGGAGAGCATATGCCTACCATCCATCAAGGACAAAAGACATGGGATTAATTAACCCTTTAATTAAGCTATGTTCCTAACTTAACCAAAAGGAAACATGGTGTTCATTAACCTTTTAATTAAGCTATGTTCCTATCTTAACCAAAAGGAAACAAGTAAATCACTTCTAGCCCCTACAATATGTCAGTAGTTTGATAAGAGTGTCTTTGATAAGCATTTTTGGGGAAACTTGCAAAACAACAACACAAAGTATTAGCCTTTGTAAACTGCAAAAGTGGCCAAAAAAGAGACAAAAGGCACCAAAACATACACAAAAAGTGCCAAAACAGAGACAAAAGGCACCAAAACAAAGATGGAGCAGCCTAGAATTATGCAAAAGGTGCCATAGAATGAGAAAAAGGCACCAAAACAAAGACCAAAGGCACCAAAATAGAGACAAAAGGCTCCAAAATAGAGATAGAGGAGCCCAAAATTGTGCAAAAGGTGTCAAAACAAAGACCAAAGGCACCAAAACAGACCAATGGTGCTAGAATAGGTGTAAGAGGCTCCAAGAAGTTCCAAGAGGCTCCTAAACGGGTGCAAGAGGCTCCAAGAGCTTCCAAAAGGCTCATGTTCAAATGTATTAACATAAATTTTCAAGGATATTTGTAATAAATGGGTCAAGGCCCCATGGTGGGTGCCATTCTGTGTGTGTTGTAAATGTGAAAAGTTAGTATCAACACAAACCTTAATGAAATGATTTATATTCAAAGATTTGAAGCAAAGGAATTATTCTAATTTGCAACAAATTAAATCTTTCAAGAATGTCTCATTGTCCTCTATTCTTAATGATTATTTTAACCTTTTTGGCCCTCAAATTTTTATGTGCACAAAGGCTATTAGAATGACATTTAAGAAATGAGATTAGTATTCAACATGCAAGCCAACCAAATGCCTACATGAAACTATGTGCAAACAATGATGATGAAGGCTATGATGAGTGAAGGATGATGTTGATGATAAATGATCAAGTGGAGGTGGATACTATGGTAGTGATCTATATGATTCTATGCAAGATACTCCATATGCTCAAATGAAAACTTAAAATGAACTAATCTAAAGTGCAACTATGATGCAAGATGGGACATAAAATGCAACAATGATGCAAGATTTAAAGCTAAGATGTAAATGAAAAGTAAAACATGATGTTAAAACTTGCTATAAGACTCCAAAATTCTCCAAGCTCCAATGATAAAACTTGCATAATAACTCTACTTCAAATGTGGATGCAAAATACAGTGCCCGAGGGTTGTATTTAGAGCCTTTTCCAAGCATATAGTGAGGTGGAAATAATCAACGGTACATATTTGAATAGAAAAGATGGATGGTGAAGATGAAGAGAATCAAGATGTTGTCTCCTTGACCAAAGACAACATGCCATTTGGATGGGAGAATCTCTTGACCAATGGGAAACATGCCATTTGGATGGAAGATTCAAGTGTGAGAAGAGAAGACCATGTTCTTCCAAAATTGGTGGAAGTGTGGGAAGAATAGGTCATGTGCTAAAAAATTAGTGGAAATGTGGGAGGAAATGGGCCATGTGCTTTTTGAAATGAGTTGAAGATAATTGTAATTAAAAATTAGAGTTATTTATTTTCATGTGACCTTGGTGAGGTGGCACAAAAAATTGTAGAAATGTGCTCTAATTCCTAATTGGGTTTAGTGATGATTAATTAAATAAAACAAGTTTAGGGAATCTTGTTTATTTAATTAATTTAGAAGAATATGTTTTAGATTTGGAGAATTGGACAAGGGTGAACAATATAAATAAATTGAGAATTTATTTATACATAGTTGGAATATTAATCAAATAGCTAGTATTTAATTAATTAAAGGTGATGACCATTTTTAGGTGTATACATTTTTCACCTCTTTGAAGTAATGTGTTTACACATTGCTTCAAAGAAAATTTTGATACTGATGCTCAAAAAGGTTTTTGATGCCCAAGACATTTATTTTCAGGTACTACCGGATATATGCCCCTTTGAGAGATAAATCGGTGAATTTTGGAATTTGTATGATTTTTCAATGATTTGATGATTTTGAAATTTTTTACGATGCATCAATGATTTATCTCCCAAAAACGAAGATTGAGTCTTCTAGATTGATTAATTGATGCCTTATGTTGCCTCCTTTTTTTATGTTTGATGATCACATTTATCTAATTGATTTGATGATGTTGATGTGATAGTTGATGATTGAACTCATGATAAGTGAGGATAAATGATAGGATGATGATGATTGACCTCATGATAGGCGAGGTGCATTGATTAATGAGCCTCATGATAGGTGAGGTTGGATTAATTGATGAACCTCATGATAGGTGAGATTGAATTTATTGATGAACCTCATGATAGGTGAGGTGCATTGATTGATGAACCTCATGATAGGTGAGGTTGGATTGATTCATGAACCTCATGATAGGAGAGGTTGGATTGATTGATTGATGAACCTCATGATAGGTGAGGTTGATTTGATTGATTGATGCTCATGACATTTGATCAAAGTCTCACTAGAGCTGATTAGATTGATAGGCTAATTGATTGATAAGATTGCTAATTTGCGATATGTTATGATCATAGGAGGATTTCTGTATTTGGTGCAAGCGGATTCAGATTTGATTGGGAAATTGATATGCCCCAGCATAGGATTGATTAATGTACTGAGACTTGATGATGTACCGAGACCTAATGTACACACTGATTCAGTTCAGACATTGATGATGTACCTCTTGATTTGAGACATCATGATACTTTACCAGTTTTGATATTGATGTATTTCTTTATATACCTTTGGATATCCTTGTACACTTTGACATCATTTTGATTTTATATGATATGCAACAATGATTAATGATCTATGCATCTATATGTGATTTATGATGGATGCCTATTTGATTTCTATGTTGTGATGATGATCATGATGATTATGATGGATGCATTTAATTTTTATTATTTATGCTATATGATGAAGATGATATGATATTCAATGGATGCAAATGATGATGCAACTAATGTGTTGTGATTCTATGAGGCTTTATGAATGATGTATGTGATGGATCCTATTATGCTAATGATATGTGATGAAATATGGTGTTCATATTGATTATGTATGGATGTAATAATTTTTATTATTTACACTATATGATGATGATGATATGATATTATATGGGTGAAAATGATGATGCAACTAATGTGTTGTGATTCTAGGGTCTTAAGCTTAAATGAGTGAATCTATCCAACTTCCAAGAGTTGTGGGAAGGTTGCCATTAGTTGATTATCTATTAAATTAATCCTGGCATATTTCCTAATTCTTTTGGAAATATGAAGAGACTCACTCATTTAACCTTAGTGAACCACTTCCCTAATGCCATGAAATGATTTTGTTTATGAGATGCTCATCTTTTTCCTTTTCCAATGCAAATATTATGATGTGATGCATGAATGGATGAATGATGTTGTAATGTTCCTAATGTATCTAAATGATGATGCAACTGATATGCAACTAAATGAGAATGATGTGTTTTTGGTTAATGTCAAGTGTACTCAATCCATTGATAATAGAGATAACATCATTGTTGCAGCTTTGGGAACCCCATAAATACAAATACAAACTAACATGGATGCAATCTACTCTAACCATGCAAATCTCGTATGCAAATTTTTTCATTTGTTACAACCAATTGGTTGTGCTTTTTATCATCATTGGGCCTTTAAAATGTTGAAAGTAAGTACAAGTATCAATGGTATATTCAGACCATGATGACCGAAGTACTAATTTCATGATGTTTGATAGTGCAAGTTAACACAAGCATCTAAGTATAATTAAACCGAGATGACCTAAGTATCACTTGTGTAAATAGACAAGAGTAAATCCTTTTCCTATGCAAATTCAAAATGTCATCAGTGATAATTTGTAGAGCACATCCCAAGATAATTTGCATAGTAATAATGATCAACTCACAGACAACAAACAAAGAAAAATCATACTCCTTCCTAGCTCCTCTAGTTCGATACATCATTGAAGGGATCCATAGATGTGATAAAAAAATAAAAGTACAAAAATTGAAAATTTGTGTTTAAAGTGATAAACCCATGATTCAGAAGAGCATTATCCTTTTGATTTGATTTGGTTTTTGATTTTTTTATGTTTTTGGGATTTTTTTTATTTTCCAATTTTTGCATTTTTGAAGGACATTTAAGATGGAATGATATTATATGACCGATTGAAAGAACAAGATGGCCCACAATAGAGATAATGCAACCATGGATAAATGATAGATCAAAATGAAAGATTCATTGAAAAACATGTCACACAAGCAACATATCTCTTGTTGAAAGATGATAATGGTTGATTGATTAGGATGCTAGAAATGATTGATTCCATAAGGCATGATGATGATAAGTACATAGGATCACTAATTTCCTCTAAGTACGATAAGATTGATGATTTTCAATAATTTATTGACAAAAGATATGAGGATTGGATAATGTTTTACAACTAGGCTTAAATATGATTTGCATGATAAGATTCAAGGTTGAAAAGGGACATGATGACATGGATTTTGATAAGCGAGGAGATATGAAATGGAAGAAAGCAAGGATAAAAATAATGAATGGGATGATCAAGATCAACTAGATAAGATATAGACATAAGGCCCAAGTATTTTTCCCTATTCTTCATCAAGACCAAGGAAGGGAAGAAAGGATGTATCTAGAAAGAATGATGGAATATGGATAAGATGAAAGATATGGTATAGAAGATATGGAAAAATTGAATAGGATAAGATATATGATGTTCAAAGAGATCCTTAACTTTGTCAAGATCAATGGATGGAAATGTAAGGAATGATAAGATGGATGAAACTTTCCCCCCAATTGTAGAGTGCTAGAGGAATATAGAAAATAGGATATGCATGATAGGGAGGTGGAGGAAGGACTTAAGCATTAATTTTCATGACCAAATATCCCTTTAATAAACCCTATTAAATGGGAATTAGACTCCTAAATGTTGGCCTATTAAAGGTATGATGGAAGAAACTAAGAACTTATTCAAAGGCTTAGATTAAAGGAGAATAATGGGGGATGAAAGTTGGATAATGGATAGGAGGTGGAAAGGCTTGTTGATGGATAGATGGAAAGGATTCCAAGGTCAAAATTGGCAAACACCTTGAAGGGTGGTGGAGTGATGGAGGAAAAATGGATTTGGAAGGTGAAAGGTTTTTAAATGGAAGATTGGAGGAAGCTTTTGGTTCAGAAAATTTGGATGCCAATTTGGATTTTATTACTTCTATGAGACTTTTTGGAATCCACATGACTTTTGACTTTGATATTTGCTTTGTGGGCCTTTGTGGCCTTTGAGATTTTTCTTTTTGCTTTATGGACCTTTGTGGTCTTAGGAATTTTTCCTTTTGATTTGATGCGCCTTTGTGGCCTTTTGAAATTTTATTTTGATTTATGGACCTTTGTGGTCTTTGGAAATTTCCTTTTTTCTTTGATGGGACTTTGTGGCCTTTTTTATTTTTCCTTTGATTTTGGATCAAATTTTCTTTTATTTTTGCATGCCTCTTTGAGGAGACATGTTGATCCTTTGACACGTGGATTTTGATATGGAAGCTTTTGACATTTGGCACCCAAATTACTTCCAAGAGCAATGGGAGGGGCAGATTGAGATGAACTATATGGAGGTATTATGGATGAGTTAACGTAAGTAGAATTTTGAAAGAGCATCAAGGATGTGTGCCTTTGTTGTTCTTGAGGGATAGAATATGGACCTATGATAGATGGAAGGCTTGATGGAAGATGATGAGGACCTAGGATAGATGGAAGGTTTGGTGGATTAGGATGAGGACCTAAGATAGATGGTAGGTTTGATGGACTAGGACACTTAGGTGTATAACCAAGGCCGTGATAATATGGATTTTGTTGGACAGAAAGGGGTTCTAGGATACCTTGTTCATGAAGGCCTAATCCTTTGCCTTTGTAGTTCATACTTTGAAACATTCATTTACCAATGGGATATGTGATGTTTGTGAAACAAGATGCAAGTACATTTTGGGGAGGATATTATATGGATGAAAGGATAGGTGTTGGAAGTAAACCAGAGAGGATGAAGGTGGAGGATCCCAATTTGTAAGTGTGGGTTTCATGGATGGATCTAGAGTATAGGTGTGATATGATCTTGACATGGGGAGGATGGGGTACTTTGATATTGACTTGGAAAAGTATCACGAGGTGTAAAATATGGAGTAGCTTGCTCTTTATTAGGTGTGGAATCATCATGTAGTGGTGTGAAAGGAATATCTTGATCTTGAGAAGGATGAACATCCTAATGAAATGAAGGGATATCCTTGGATGGAAGCATATCTTGATCTTGATGAGGAAGGGAATCATGAGATTCTATACAAAGCATGTCTTGATCATGAGAAGGTAGGTCATCATTAGATAGGATGGAAGAATTATCATGCTCCTGGGATGCAATGGAATCATGAGATGGTATGACTTCATTAGATGTGGTGGAAGGAGAACTTAGAAGGATACTTTTCTCTTGAGATGGAAAGGAGTCATTGTAGATGAAAAGTGAAAGGAGAGGATCATCATATAATTCTTGAGAGATGGGGTTTTGGTCAAAGATCAGAAGAACTTGTGGAATTTTGTTATCATGAGGTATATTTTGGCTTATGGGAGATGAAGATAGATGCATGACATGGTAAGATTTTTCAATATCCTTTGTGTTTAAGGACTGAGATTTGGGCTGCTCATTTAAAATTTTCAAGAGTTTATATAAATTGAACTTGGATGATGCAGTTGTTGGTGGAGAAGGTTTCATGTCCGTATTTCTATTAGATGGATAAGAATAGATGCCTGGCATCAAATATCTCTCTGTTGTTGTTGTTTCCCTTTACATATCCCATAGTTTTTGCTAAAGGTTTTTCATTTGATGAGCTAAAGCATTCAATTGATCCTCATCTATTTTAGGCATGGTGGTTTGAGTTTCAATTTCCTGTTCTTTGAGTTTATGTTTTTTTTGTCTCAATAATTGGAGTTTCAATGACTAGAGTTTCAAGATTTGACTCTTCAATGTTTTGATTTTCAAGTAATTTTTCCTTAAGCTTTTATTTTTTTAACCTTGTTTGAATGGGCATACAAGTGTGGTTATGTGCATGATCATCATGGAAAAAATAGGCCCTTAAGAGGCAAAAAATTCAAAAAAATCAGAGTTAGCTAACTTGATATAAAAATTTGAATAATTTATCTATATTATTTAAAAAATATGTGAGAATAGAATCTGTAGCAAATTGAATGTAGTTTTTAAGCTACTAGGTTTATTTAAAAAAAAAGGTATTTGGTGAAAATTTGAAATTTCAATGCAGTAGTACTTAAATTTCAGGGAAAAACTAAGAAGTAGGTGTCTGTCTAACCACACTAACCACAATAAAATGATAATTATTTTTTATAATATTTTAGATATAAGTAGAGGACTCATGATCTGATGTGATGCATATTTTTTTGTAATTTTTTTCCAAGTACATAATTAATTATTAAATTTATTATTATTTTTTTTTAAATATAAAAACTCATATGTCTGACCACCTTAACTTGGTCAAAACTTGATAAAATTCAATTTTATTTTTTGAATCATATAGTATGCGAAGAATAGAATGTGACACATGTTTTAGATTCAAAAAATGTGATACCATTTGAAAGCTATATATGTTTTTCAATTAAGCTATCAATTAGGACTTCAGTCATAATTCAAATAGAAAATGAATAAGAATTATTTATTAAATTCAAAGTAAAGCATATGTAGTTTATATTGGTGCAAAGCTGAGAATCTCCTTTAAAAACCCTTTTCATTTCATCAATTTTGGGTTAAAAAAAGTCGTCAGCCACATGGGCCATCATATTAGTTACATATCACCACTTTTTGGCTCATCATGATCTTACACATACCCGTGTTATAGTTTAGACTAAACTTTGATCTAAGTTTTAGAAAAGTACCAAGGATTGCAACTAAGTCAAATATAATAACAAATTATAATGAGACTAAGTTTGATTTGACTATATAGCTTCATTTTGTGATGAGAGGATGATAAATCCTGATGATGAAACTAGGCTTAATAATCAAAGGTGTGATAAATTTGATGATGTTGGTACTTTGTGATGTTAGATCGTGGTTTAGGCTAGAAAATTCCACTTGTAGAGGTCAATTTTAACAAGTGTAGACTCTAAGATACCTAAGGAATGATTTTGGACTTGAGAAAATTCTAAAATTTTGGTTCAAACCATGTAACTGAAGGAAAATTTTCTTCCTAAACGAGGTACTCAAATCTTTGGAAAAGTCATGGATTTTGACAATAGTAAAATATGTATAATTCAGGATTATTCTTGCAAGCTCTTTTGTAGAAATTGAAGGTCAAGCTCTCCCTAAATTCATAAAGTGTTGATAGACATTTTTGGTGCTCTTTTGGACTAAGAGGTTTGGACTTTTGTTTCTAAATTTTAATCTTTCGTGAAATCATTTCATAAAACACATGTTTAGACTCTTTTTTACCTAAGGATTGGTTGAATACTGAGCTGAGGATCCCCAAGATGAGACTGGCTATCAGGAAAGAGATGAACCTAGGTCTCTATTTTGTGTTTTGAAAAAGGCACCAAAACAGAGACAAAAGGAACCACAGAATGTGCAAAAGGTGCCACAGAATGAGCAAAAGGTGCCAAAACAAAGACAAAAGTTGCTAGAATAGGTTCAGACTTGGTTTTTGAAAATTTCTTTGAAAATTTGCTTGGTTTTCCTAATTTTTCAATGGGAGACTTGGGTGTTTCACTAAATGCAATTTTGAATCAGGGTTTTCACTTTCGATATGTGAGGTTTTGTTTCTTTTGAAAACACTTTGACAAAGACACATCAAGTAATGTACACTCCTAAGGTTGTGAAAGACTGTATTCTTTTGGATTCCATGCGGGTTTTACCCCAACCTCACTTATTCTTAGTGAATGACTAGATGCTTGACCCCACTGGCTCCCCTCCATGATAGTCACTTCTCAGGGTAGCCAAGCATCAATACCCATGAATCTCCCATGGTATATTTTTCATCTCTACTAAAAATTGTGATAATGTGGATGCCTTCACAACAACCATTGCTACACCAAAGAATAGATAAAGGTTTTGGTGAAACTACAACAAGGTTTTTAGTAAGGACTTTCCTTTCATGGGGGTTAATCATTGTGGTGAGAGACCATTGTTTTCCTCCTCATCAGAACCAACCTCATGATACTAGCCTTTGTTCCAATATCCACACTTATATACCAGCTGGAAATGCACTTGGATTTAGTGTATTACTAGTTGGTTCATTCCTTTGGGTGAGTACTTTATCCCACAAGGCAAGCCCTCTAAGATAAACAAAAGCAAGAAAGTATACCCATAGTTTGATCAATCTTTATTCCACATGAATAAAGAGAGAACACATGAGATATACTCAATTCACACTCACACACGAAAAGTGAATGAGTCTAGCTTTTTGGTCACCCAGTTAAGGGGAGAGCATATTCCTACCATCCATCAAGCACAAAAGACGCGGGGTTCGTTAACCCTTTAATTAAGTTATGTTCCTAACTTAACTAAAAGGAAACGTGGTGTTTCTTAACCTTTTAATTAAGCTATGTTCCTATCTTAACAAAAAGGAAACAAGTAAATCACTTCCAGCCCAAACAATATATTAGTAGTTTGATAAGAGTGTCTTTGATAAGCATTTTTTGGGGAAACCTGCAAAACAACAACAAAAAGTATTAGCCTTTGGCAACTACAAAAGGTACCAAAATAGAAAAAAAATGTGTGAAAACAAAGAAAAAAAGTGCCAAAATAGAGAAAAAAGGCACCAAATCAGAGATAGAGCATCCTAGAATTGTTCAAAAGGCACCACATAATGAGAAAAGGGTGCCAAAATAGAGACAAAAAGCACCAAAATAGAGATAGAGCAGCCCAAAATTATGCAAAAGGTGCCAAAACAGAGACCAAAGGTGCCAAAATAGAGACCAAAGGTGGTAGAACAGAGACCAAAGGCACCATAATAGGTGTAAAAGGCTCCAAGAGGTTCCAAGAAGCTCCAAAACAGGTGCAAGAGGCTCCAAGAGGTTCCAAAAGGCTCACGTTCGAACCTATGAACATAAATTTTCAAGGATGTTAGTAATAAATGGGGCAAGGCCCCACGATGGGTGCCATTTTGTGTGAGTGTTAAATGTGAAAAGTTAGTATCAACACAAACCTTAATGAAACAATTTATATTCAAATATTTGAAGCAAAAAAACTATTCTAATTTGCAACAAAATAAATCTTTCAAGAACGTCTCATTGTCCTCTATTCTTAATGATTCTTTTAATCTTTTTGGCCCTAAAATTTTTATGTGCACAAAGGCTATTAGGATGACACTTAAGAAATGAGATTAGTATTCAACATGCAAGCCAACTAAATGCCTACATGAAACTATGTGAAAACAATGATGATCAAGGCTATGATGAGTGAAAGACAATTTTGGTGAAAACTTAAAATGGTGTGATCCCACAATAGTGGTTTACATGTTTTGGCCAAACTAGACACTGAAATTATTATTTTTAACTAGATCTTCACATTCAAGCACCTATAGTGGCTAAAACGTGAGTAATTTGAAGATGATGTAAACTAGAGTCTCATCACATTTTTTCTGTAGATTCTAAAAATATTTTTTTTGAAATTTTTGGAATCATATTGCACTTCTTTTTCCATCTCCCATGAAAACTATTTTTTTCTTCAGAAAAAAACATTTTTAAAAAGTGACGCACACTGTATAATGCATAAATTATTTTCCATGAAGCATAAAATTCTAATTCTTTCGAATTTAGATTTGTAACTATGATATATAATGCTTCCACTTTTTTAGATATTTTTTTATTGAATAATTTATTTTTTAATCTACTTTCAAAGTCAAACCAATTATAGTTCAGACATAGCATGACCGTATAACGTGTAACTTTTTTTTGTATATATCAAAATTCAATTTTTTTTGTTGAATCAAGGACTTCAATATCTGGTGCACTCATATTTTTCAATTTTTTTCATAATATGCTATTTTTCCACATGTGCAAAACAAAGACCTTCATTTTCGATGAAAAACCTATGTTTAATAAAACTAAAAAAAAAAACATAATAAAACCAAAATATATTAAAATTATATTCGTTGATAGCCTATTCTAAGGACTACCTGATTCCAGTTGGGTTTGTGAAGATTCCTCCATTTTCATCTCAACCCAAGCTCTGAAGTGCCAAAATTTAGGTTTTTTTGTGTCTCAGGGGGGGATGATGGATAAGGGAGGTTTCTATGAACCCTTAGGGATTTGAGCAAACCTCTAGGGGTTCACTTGAACCAAGGTTCAGTTGAACCCTAGTTCGAGTAGACATATTCAAAGGGGTTAACTCGAACCCCTTTCCAATGCATTTTTTTTGTTTTTCTTGGGGGCCAAATTCAAAGGGGTTTGATTGAACCAGTAGGTTCGTACGAACCCCCAAAATCACATTTTTTTCCCTAGGGTTGTTTTTTGTGAGTTTTCCTTCCTCACTTGAATTTTAAACCACTATCGTGGCTTCACCTAATGAAGTAATCTAAAATGCAACTATAATGCAAGATGGGACATAAAATGCAACTATGATGCAAGATTTAAAGCTAAGATGTAAATGCAAAGTAAAACAAGATGTAAAAACTAGCTATAAGACTTCCAAATGCTCCAAGCTCCAATGATAAAACCAACATAATAACTCTACTTCAAATTTGGATGCAAAATACAATGCCCAAGCATTGTATTTATAGCTTTTTCCAAGCATATAGTGAGGTGGAAATAATAAAAGGTCCAGTTTCAAATTAGAAAGATGGATGGTGAAGATGAAGAGAATCAAGATGTTATCCCCTTGACCAAAGAGAACATGCCATTTAGATGGGAGAATCTCTTGACCAATGGGAAACATGCCATTTGGATGGAAGATTCAAGTGTGAGAAGAGAAGACCATATGCTTCCAAAATTTGTGGAAGTGTGGGAAAAATAAGTCATCTACTAAAAAATTAGTGGAAGTGTGGGAGGAAATGAGCCATGTGCTTTTTGAAATGAGTTGAAGATAATTGTAATTAAAAATTAGAGTTATTTATTTTCATGTGACCTTGGTGAGGTGGCACAAAAAGTTGTAGAAATGTGCTCTAATTCCTAATTGGATTTAGTGGAGATTAATTAAATAAAAAAAGTTTAGGGAACCTTGTTTATTTAATTAATTTAGAAGAATATGTTTTAGATTTGGAGAATTGGACAAGGGTGAACAATATAAATAAATTGAGAATTTATTTATACATAGTTGGAATATTAATCAAATAGCTAGTATTTATTTAATTAAAGGGTATATGCAGGATCATGATGGGCCAAATAGTGGCGATATGATGGGTATGTGTAGGGTATGTGGCTAATGACTCTTTTTTACCCAAAATTGAAGAAACAAAAAGGGTTTTTAAAGGAGATTCTCATCTTTCCACCAATATAAATTATGCTTTACTTTAAATTTAATAAATAATTATTATTCATTTTTTATTTGAATTATGAATAAAGTCCTGATTGATAGGTTGATTGAAAAACATCTCTAGCTTTCAAATGGTATCACATTTTTTGAATCCAAAACATGCATCACATTCTATGCTTCGCATACTATAGGATTAAAAAAAATGTATTGAATTTCATGAAGTTTTAACCAAGTTAAGGTGGTCAGACATACGAGTTTTTATATTTTTTAAAAGTTGTAATAAAAAAATCATCATTAATTATATACTTGGAAAAAAATTACAAAAAAATGCATCACATTGAGACATGAGTTCTCTACTTATATCTAAAATCTTATAAAAAAATATTATCATTTTATTGTGGTTAGGGTGGTCAGAAAGACACCTACTTCTTATTTTTTCCCTGAAATTTAAGTACTACTGCATTGAAATTTCAAATTTTCACCAAATAGTTTTAAAAAATAAAATAAACCTAGTAGTTTAGAAACTACATTCAATTTGCTACAAATTCTATTCTTACATATTTTTGAAAAAAAAATATAGATAACTTATTCAAAATTTTACATCAAGTTGCCTAGCTTTGATTTTTCTGAATTTTTTGCCACTTAAGGGCCTATTTTTTCCATGATGATCTTGCACATACCGTAAAGGTGATGACCATTTTTACGTGTATACACTATGGTTTGGTGAGTTGTAACATCACATTTTCATTCATCATTCCTTCATTTCATTACAAGGTTTGATTACCAAAATGGGGTTTGACCAAGGAAAACCCCTTTCTACTAACAAAACAACATTTTCCCCTCTTTAGTGTGTGATATGCAAATCTAGGTTGAAGACATATTGAGGAGAAAGTTTGGAGAAAGATTTTAAGGTGTTCAAAGTTTTCAAAATGGTCACATCATCTACATCATCATTAAATGACATTTATAGGATATAATTCAACAATTTAGACCCGTAGATCAAGTTGAGAAGGTTAAGCAGAGATTGAAGAGCAGGTTCAGATCCTTATTCTTTGAAAAAGCCAAATTTGACTGATACAAAAATTTTGGCATATGAGTCCCAATACAATGAAGTTTGTAGATTTTAGGTGTTCCAAACATATCTTTGTCAGATTCCTGTTCTTTCCCAGAAACCCTAATCTTGGACTAGATCACCCAGACTAGCATATGAGTCCCAAAAGACCTTAATTTTAGTATTTTCAACATTTCAGATCTCCATTCAAGCTCCTACAGGTTTCCTGGTGCACACCTCTAATCTCTCAGTTTTGCATTTAGTTTTGCATTCATTTCTAGGTCATTTAGTGAAGCTTTGCATATCATTAGGTGTTGTCATTAAATCTTGTGTATCATTAGTCTTTCTAACCCCTATCTTGGTGGTGAACCCCTTTTAGTCATTAATCATACCCTGTGACACCCTATTGCAAGATCTATTTCCCCTACTTCATCCTTGGATTGAGATCTTTAGGGTTTCCTTTAATGAGAGTGTAGAAAATTGTTGTTCTATGTCCTAAACCATAGCCCATGAAAAATTTTCTTCCTTTCAATTACATACAATCCTTTTTGTATCATTATACAATATGAAAAATAGATTCCAAGTTTTTTCCCCTACACATTAGCCAACCATTCATCTAGATATTTCCATGTCAATACTTTGTTAATATCCATGACAACCAAAAAAATCCCAACACTTTTTAGTAAATTATTATCTTTTTCATAAAATGTCTCTATCAATTTGTCATTTAGAATCATGATATCAACTTTAGGGTAACCAGGAGGGCACTTACCTCTTCTAAAATTCCCCCATTTTCTTCACACCCTCCTTCCTACATAGTGAATCTCAGATTGACTAGAAACACCACCTCTTCGCGAGCAACGATATCACAAAATGTCTTTGGTTGAAAATGGTCATTTTCACTAGGGTTAAGATTTTTCTCCAGACCATTGGGGGATCTGTATCCCCACCCATAATTGTTCAGCCCAACACCCCCAACCTCACATGGGCAAGGGTAGAGACTAAGAGTTACGCACAATGGAAAGAAAAAGAAGTGTATAGAGACACACCATGACACACCTCCATGATAGAGCCTACATGGATGAGGACCAAGCCTCCCCCACTCCCACAAACCATGGGTTGAATCAAAAACCCTAAGTTTCAGAGCTGAACCTCCTCATAGTTTGAAGTTTCTCAACTAACTCTACTTTTGGAAAAATGAAATTCAATACCTAAATTTCTAATCATAAGTGGGAAATAATATCTAGAAAGGATTATATTTATGTTGTAAATAAAATAATTATTTTTTCATCCCTCTTTATGATTTATAGAGTATTTAGGGAACACAAAGTAGCTAATTCATTTTCTAATAGAAATATATAGGCTACATGAGCTAGTTAATATTATTGTTGGTGATAAGGATGGTAGATTGTGTAGATCATTTTGGTAAGAATTATTTCATTTAACTAATACCAAGGTTACCTACAAGTACCAATTATCATCTAGAAAAATATGGATATATGTAAATAGTAAATAAGTGACTTGAAGGATGTTTAGAAAGCTATACCATAGACTAGCAAGAAGCATGGATCAAGTGGTTACACCTTGAAAAAACATTTCTACAATGCTACTCATCAAATTTCTATCGATATGACTCCTTTCAAGGATCCATATGGATATTATACAAAAACCCTCATGAATTTGGTGTTCACTAACCACATGGTACCAATTGGTAGTGACTTGCTAGGACATAGCGAAGATCTTTTGATATACGTCAAGGATCACCTACAAAATGCTTAAAATTAAAAATATATTTGTATTGATTAGCATTGCATTGAGAGCTCCTTCAATGATAGATATAATATTTTAAGTTTGCAACTTATAGGAAAATTTTCATAAATTGGCAAATGGACAATTATCAAGTAAACATCAATTTTTTGAAACATAGACTTATGAGAGGAGTGGTGAAGTTTCTTATGATTTGGAATTAATAGTAGATAAAACATTCATAATTTTTTCACATATCTTACTCAAAAATGAAACTTTGATAATGTATTACACCATCAATAGAGTTGCCACCATTAGATGATGAATGAAAGCTCATTTTATGGTAGAAGCCATCATTAATACACAAGAGAAGTTAAGGAGTGTAATTTTCATATAATACTTTGTTAGTTAGATCAACCTACTTCCAAAATATGCTACCTGGAAGGAACAAATGTTCTTGAGAGTCCAACTTTGTATTGCTTACAGGCAGGTAAATTTTAAAAGAGAAGATTGGTAATATTAGCTTTTAATTTATTAGCCTATGTGAACCTTTTACTTATTTTCCTAGTAATGATATACAAATATTTTAATAAAGGGGTTATGATTTAGTAACAATGAATAAAATGATAATCAATAATACAAGGAGGTGAGTTTCCCTAAAATGTTGTTGTAACCTCCAAGACACTTGATGGCTTCTTCATGACAAATTCTATGATAATATATTAATGAGGATATATAAGATAAAGTGGGGTTATTTCTAGGAAATAATCTCATTTATATTTTATTTTCAATCTTTGGGAGAGGAAAATGAGGCCTATGAGTGCTATATTAAAGAGCACATTGAATTTTGAGACATTCATTTATTTATTCAATTTATTTTGTCATTGTTTGAGATTTTTGTTTACTTATAGGATTTGAGGATGCAATTCATTGGATTTTATAAATTAGAGTATGAAAATACTTTTGTTTCTTGGATATTAGAGGATTAAAACTCTATGATTTTAAGAGGGTAGTTTCACATAGATTTTGTATTTGTACTTCAAATATTTCCTTTTCCTCCAATATATAGTTTTGTATCAATATACACAAGAAAAGAAGTTGAGGAACCTACCTTCAAAAGATGCTACATGGAAGGGAATATAGATTCTTGAGCATGCAACTCTTAATTTCTTATGGGAAAATAATTTTGGGAAGGGAAGACTTGTACTATCCTTTTTTAATTTAATAGCGTACATTGAACATATCCTTATTTTTGAATAATTATATACAAATATTATAATAAAGGGGCCATGATTTAGTAGCAATGAATAAAATAATAATAGATAATACAAAGAGTGAGTTTCCAAGAAAACGTTGTAACCTTTTAGGCACTTGGGAGCTTCGTCATTATATATTTTATGATAAGATAAAAATGAGGATTTAGAAGACAAATTGGAGATACTTTTAAGAAAGAATGTCTTCGATATAATTATTGCTATCTTTGGGAGGGGAAAATGTGGTTTGTGAGTGTTATATATTTAGGTGCTCATTGGCATTTGACACATCTATGTATTTATTCAAAAAAAAAAAATGATTGCTTGAGTCTTGTGTTCAACTATAGGAATTGAAGATGGAAACCCTTGGATTTTAGAGATCATAGGATGGAATTTCGTTGGTCTCTTGGAGATTGGAGGATAATTTTCATTTTAAGAGGAAAATCTCACACAAATTTTGTATTTTTGTTTCAAGACTTTGTTTAGACCACAATATATATTTTGGTGTTCATAGCAAGTTTTCTATTTCTAAAGATTCAACATATTATGGAACTATATATTTTTTTATCACCAAAGTGGCATTTTATTGTGAGAGAGGCTTATTCATATTTTGTGTGCTATTCTTTGAAGCTTGAGCATATCTTTATTATTTTTGCAATTCATTGTTAAATCTTTCTAGACATTGTTGTTATTAGAAATAATACATACATAACTAATTATTCATTCACTATATGCTCTCACCTTGTCCTTATAAGATTTTAGTGATTAAAATCTAATAATTAATAATATTTACTCATCATATATTCTCATTTTTCATTTTTTTTTTTTATAAAATAGAAGCGCAAGATACTTTCCCATCTCACATAATCATATTCCAACTGACTTTGACAAAATAAATAACTTTCCATCATTAGTTCTTAATGAATGAGAAGAAACTCCCTTCCAATATCGTGTCTGTCTCTTTCACTCCACCCTTCCATTTGCCTCGTAGCACGGTAAGGTCCAAAGATTCCAATTACAATATTTCAACTTACAGTAACGAACTTTGGAAGCACTTCACAGGAGAGATGGAACTGACTTGTCTCCAACCTTGGGTAATGTAATCAATGGAATTTAGGTGTAGCATGGTGCACCTTTGACCTGTTGCATTTCATCGCTACATAATAAGACTTTGGAGCAAGAAGAGAGTTACGATTTCACTGTACAAAGGTGACTGAGTCAAGGAAAAAAATCAAAAGGACAGTTCATAAAGATTTATCTTCAAGTCCAATCCAGGATTCTAAACAATCATTTTTTCTTAAGGCTCACCTCAACTTTGATTTCAAACTACAGCAATGGACAATTATTCATCACCCTCAAGTGATTTTCCCTCTTATACAAATCCCTGCATTGCATTTCTGAACCAAATCATTCATAACCAGCATATGAAAGATGTGCCTAGGGTTCGTTTGAGGTGATCTGGGTTACAGAGCACAAATCCTCATCAGGTCGCGGGTTCGAGCCCAAGGATGATTACAATGGATTTGAAAATATGCACAATTTTTCTTGCGTTGCTTTGTGTTTTCTCTTGGCCTGTGGCGTCTGTTCGTCTTGCGACAAAATCTCGATGGATTGTGGACAAAGAAAGTGGCAGGAGGGTAAAGCTGGCATTCATTAATATGGTTTCCCATCTTGAGCCCATGGTCGCAGAGGGGCTAAACCGCCAACCTCTGAAATACATTGCATGTACAGTATCTTCCCAGGATTTCAACTGCGTGTGCCTTACTTGGGCCACATTCATGGTGACGAAGCCTGAGTATCAAAGTCTCACGGTCACATCATCACTGATGTCGCTGAATCTGAGAGGCGTAGTAGACGGAATAACGGCTAACAATCCTGAGTTGCTAGATCTAAGCTTGATAGAAGCTTTAAAGAGAGTAGCAATGGGGCTAGGAGAGATCGGGATGATGGCCATATTGGATAATTAGGTGAGTACAGGGGATTCACTACTTAATGGCTGCAATTAAAAGGATTTAACAATAATTAAAAGTTTGTATGGTGAATACTTGTACAGGTGAGTAAGCTTTAGTGGTGCTGTGCTCTCCATGATGGTAACGCCTTCTTCGAGGATGACTACTTCGATCCACAGGCATGGCTGGTAGGCAAAGGCTATCCAACCCTCAAAATGGCATGGTAAGGGGCTCCTGTATCCATGGCAAAGGCTATCCAGCCCTCAACATGACATAGTAAGGGGATCCTGCATCCATGGCCATAATCGCCCGTGCAAACTCAAATCTATTAGTACACCTGCAACTAACCATAAAACTATTAGCCAAGCAAGTTTTTCATTTAATGCCAGTTCGTAGCTTGCCACCAGGGGAAAGCAAGTGGGCCCAGTTTATCCACCGCCAGCCTCCACCAAGTTGTTCATTTAATGCCAATTCATAGCCAGGCGAAAGCAATATTAATGTATGATTATTAATGGAAGGTGGAAACTTTAATAATCAACCACTATCAAAATTTCCCAATACATTAAAATTGCACGGGCACGTAAATTTTCCACTATTTTTTTTCACCGCTTGAAGTATAATGTAAAGACGACATTTTTTTACTGCTTGTACATGTTTTTTTTCACTGCCACATTTTTTACCACTTGTACAAATGTAAACTCCATCCTGCACACTTGATTATGCCCACTTGCTTTCCCCTGACGGCAAGCTACAAACTGGTATTAAATGGAAAACTTGTTGGGCTGATAGTTCTATCGTTTGTTGCAGGGGTACTAACAAGTCTGAGGGTGCATGGGCATTTATGGCCATGGATGGATGAAGGAGCCCCATACCATGCCGTTTTGAGGGCTAGATAGCCTTTGCCTAGTTGGGGAAAAGGCCATCCAACCCTCAAAATAGCATGGTAAGGGGCTCCTGCATCGCAAAGGTTATCTAGCCCTCAAAACGACATGGTAAGGGGCTCTACATCCATGGCCATAAACGCCTATGCAACCTTAAACCTATTAGTATACCTAGAACTAACAGTAGAATTGTCAGCCTAGAAAGTTTTTCATTTAATGATAGTTCGTAGCTTGCCGGCAGGTGAAAGCAAGTGGGCCAAGGTCATCCACCGCCATCCTCCACCAAGTTGTTCATTTAATGCCAATTCGTAGCTAGGGGAAATCAATATTAATGTATGAGTATTAATAGGAGGTGGAAAATTTAATTGTCAGCCACTGTCAAAATTTCCCTCTACATTAAACTTGCACGAGCACCTAAATTTTCTGTTGTTTTTTCACTGCTTGGAGTATAATGTAAAGATGACATGTTTTACAGCTTGTACATGTTCTTTTTTCACTGCGACATTTTTTACCACATGTACAAATGTAAACTCCATCCTGCACACTTGATTATGCCCACTTGCTTTCCCCTGACGGTAAGCTACAAAATGGCATTAAATGAAAAACTTGTTGGGCTGACAGTTCTACCATTTGTTGTAGGGGTACTGATAGGTCCAAGGTTGCATTGTTGTTTAAGGCAATTGATGGATGCAGAGCCCCATACCACGTCGTTTTGAGGGATGGATAGCCTTTACCTGGCTAGGGCAAAGGCTATCCAACCCTCAAAATAACATGGCAAGGGGCTTTTGCACCCATGGAAAAGGCTATTCTACCCTCTACACAACATGGTAAGGGGCTCTTGCATCCATGGCCATAAACACCCATTCAACCTCAGACCTATCAGTACACCTACAACTAATGGTAGAATTGTTAGCCCAACAAGTTTTTCATTTAATGCCAGTTCATAGCTTGATAGCAGGGGAAAGCAAGTGGGCCCAGGTCATCCAGTGCTAGCCTCCACCAAGTGCTTTATTTAATGGTAATTTGTAGCCAAGGGTAAGCAATATTAATGTATGAGTATTAATGAGAGGTGGAAAATTTAATTGTCAACCATTGTCAAAATTTCCCACTATATTAAACTTGCACGAGTGCTTAAATTTTCTGTTATTTTTTTTCCTGGTGCTGCTTGGAGTATAATATAAAGATTGCATTTTTTTACTGCTTGTACATATTTTTTTTCATCGTGAAATTCTTTTACCGGTTGTACAAATGTAAACTCCATCCTACACAATTGATTATGCCCACTTCCTTTCCCCTGACGAAAGGCTTTGGACTATCATTAAATGAAAAACTTGCTCGGCTGATAGTTCTACCATTTGTTCTAGGGGTAATCATAGGTCGGAGGTTGCATGGGTGTTTATGGCCATGGATGGATGTAGGAGCCCCATACCATGTCATTTTGATGGTTGGATAGCCTTTTCCTAATTGGGGAAAAGGCTATCCAACCCTCAAAATGGCATGGTAAGGGGTTCCTGCATCCATGGCCATAAACGTCAGTGCAACCTCAAACCTGTCAGTACATCTACAACTAACAATAGAATTGTCAGCCCAACAATTTTTTCATTTAATGCTAGTTCATAGCTTACCGCCAGGGGAAAGAAAGTGTGCCCAATTCATCCACTGCTAGCCTCCACCAAATTGGTCATTTAGTGCCAATTCATAGCCAGGGGAAAGCAATTTTAATGTATGAGTATTAATGGGAGGTGAACAATTTAATCATCAACCACTATCAAAATTTCCTGATACATTAATCTTGTAGGGGCACCTAAATTTTCTATTGTTTTTTTTCATCACTTGGAGTATAATGTAAAGATGACATTTATTACCACTTGTAGATGTTTCTTTTCAACCGTGACATATTTTACCATTTGTACAAATGTAAAATCCATCCCGCACACTTGATTATGCCCACTTACTTTCCCTTGGTAGTAGGCTATGAACTAACATTAAATGAAAAACTTGTTGGGCTGACAGTTCTATCATTTGTTGTAGGGGTACTAATAGGTCTAAGGTTGCATGGGTGTTTATGGTCGTGGATGGATGTAGGAGCCTGAGACCATGGTATTTTGAGGGTTGGGTTGGGGAAAAGACTATCCAACACTCAAAACGGCATGGTAAGGGGCTCTTGCATCCATGGCCATAAACACCCATGCAACCTCAAACCTGTTGAAGTAAACCTGCAACTAATGGTAGAACTATCAGCCCCACAATTTTTCCATTTAATGCTGGTTTAGAGCTTACTATCAGGGGAAAGAAAGTGGGCCCAGGTCATCCACCATTAGCTTCCACCAAGTTGTTCATTTAATGTCAATTCATAGCTAGGGGAAAACAATATTAATGTATGAGTATTAATGGGAGGTGGAAAATTTAATCATCAACAACTGTCAAAATTTCCCGCTACATTTATTTGCACGGGTGCTTAAATTTTTTGTTGCTTTTTTCATCGCTTGGAGTATAATATAAAGATGACATTTCTTACTTGTACTTTTTTTCTTTCACCACAACATTTTTTATCACTTGTACAAATGTAAACTCCATCCTGCACACTTCATTATGCCCACTTGCTTTCCCTTGGCAACATTCTACAAATAGGTATTAAATGAAAAACTTGTTGGCCTGACAGTTCTACAATTTTCTACAGGGGTACTCACAGGTCTAAGGTTGCACAAACGTTTATGGCCATTGATGGGTGTAGGAGCCCCATACAAGGCCATTTTGAGGGTTGGATAGCCTTTGCCTGGCTAGGGAAAGGGCTATCCAACCCTCAAGACGACATGGAAAGGGGCTCCTACATCCATGGAAAAGGCTATCTAGCCCTAAACACGCCATAGTAAGGGGATCAGGTACATCCATGGCCATAAATGCCCATGCAACCTCATACTTGTGAGTACATTTGCAACTAATCGTAGAACTGTTAGCCAAGCAAGTTTTTCATTTAATGCCAGTTTGTAGCTTGCCGCTAGGGGAAAGCAAGTGGACTAAGATCATCAACCACTAGCCTCCACCAAGTTATTCATTTAATATCAATTCGTAGCTAGGGGAAATCAATATTAATGTATGAGTATTAATGGGAGGTGGAATATTTAATCATCAACCATTGTCAAAATTTCTCGCTACATTCAACTTGCACGGGCGCTTAATTTTTTTATTTTTATTTTTTCATCGCTTGGAGTATAATATAAAGATGACATTTTTTACAAGATTTAAGCTTTTGCTTTCTTGTTATCTTTAAATTGTTACATCAATTTTAAACTAATTATTTTTTGGTCTTTTTGTTTCCTTTCTATCCTTTGACCTTTTATTTTGATTTTGATTTTTTACTAGTTCTAGTTTTTTGTCCTTTTTCACCTTATTTATCTCTTGTTTCTCTAGTATTTAATTATAATATATTCATTTTCTCCCTTCTTCTTTTTGTCCTTTGACACTTCTTCATCTTTGTTACTTTCGCTAGCTTTCTTTTTTATTTTAATTCTATTATTGGCTTTTACTTATTTAATTTTTCTTTCCTTGGCATTATTATTTTATTGTTTTGTAAGTCTCTTCTCTCTTCTTCCTCCTCCATCTCACCCTTTATTAAGACTTGTTCTGCAATCTTATCTCACTTTTTTCCTCTTCCTGATGATGGATCACTGAGTGTGATCCGAAACGTCGACAAAAAAATTGACACAGTCGAATCCAAAAGCTTAAATCTTGTATCTTCATGGACTGTGGAAAACTCATACCAACTATGACATTTTACCAATTGTACATTTTATTTTTCATCACAACATTTTACCACTTGTACAAATGTAAATAGGTATGTCTTGGATCATCATGGAAAAATAGGCCCTTAAGTGGCAAAAAATTAGAAAAATCGAGTTAGGCAACTTGACATAAAAATTTGAATAAGTTATCTATATTATTTCAAAAATATGTAAGAATATAATCTGTAGCAAATTGAAAGTAGTTTTTAAACTACTAGGATTATTTGAAAAAATAAAAAATCTATTTAGTGAAAATTTGAAATTTTAATGCAGTAGTACTTAAATTTCAGGAAAAAAATAAGAAGTAGGTGTGTCTGACCACCCTAACCACAATAAAATGATAATATTTTAGATATAAGTAGAGAACTCATGTCCCGATGTGATGCATATTTTTTTGTAACATTTTTCAAGTAAATAATTAATTATGATTTTTTTATTACAAATTTTAAAAAATATAAAAAATTGTATGTCGACCACCTTAACTTGGTCAAAATTCATGATTTTTAAAAAAATCATATAGTATACAAAGCATAGAATGTGACACATGTTTTGGACTAAAAAATGTGGCACTGTTTGAAAGCTATAGATGTTTCTCAATCAACCTATCAATCAAGACTTTAGTCAAAATTTAAATAGAAAATGAATAATAATTATTTATCAAATTCAAAGTAAAGCATAATTTATATTCATGGAAAGGCTGAGAATCTCCTTTAAAAACCCTTTTTGTTTCGTCAATTTTGGGTAAAAAGAAAGTCGTCAGCCACATACCCTGCACATACCCACCATATCACCACTTTTTGGCCCATCATGATCCTGCACATACCCAAACTCCATCCTACACACTTGATTATACCCACTTGCTTTCCCCTGGTGGTAGGCTATGAACTCACATTAAATGAAAAATTTGCTAGGCTGATAGTTCTACCATTTTTTGTAGGGGTACTAACAGGTTTAAGGTTGCATAGGCATTTATGGCCATGGATGGATGCAGGTGCCCCATACCATGTTGTTTTGAGGGTTGGATAGCCTTTGCCTAGCTAGGGAAAGGGCTATCTAGCCCTCAAAATGGCATGATAAGGGGCTCTTGCATCCATGGAAAAGGTTATCTAGCCCTCAAGACAACATTGTAAGGGGCTCTTGCATCCATGGCCATAAACAACTATGCAACCTCAGGCCTATCAATACACCTGCAACTAATAGTAGAACTATCAACCCAACAAGTTTTTCATTTAATGTCAATTCATAGCTTGTTTCCAAGTGAAAGAAAGTGGGCCTAGGTCATCCACTACCAGCCTCCACCAAGTTCTTCATTTAATGTCAATTTTTAGCCAAGGGAAAGCAATATTAATGTATGAGTATTAATGGGAGGTAGAAAAATTTAATCGTCAACCACTCCCAAAATTTCTCACTACATTAAACTTGCACAGGTGCCTAAATTTTTCATTGTTTTTTCATCACTTGGAGTATAATGTAAAGATGACATTTTTTTACCGCTTGTACATGTTCTTTTTTTCACCGCAACATTTTTTAGCACTTGTACAAATGTAAAATCAATTCTACACACTTGATTATTCCCACTTGCTTGCCCCTAGTGGTAGGCTACAAACTGGCATTAACTAAAAAACTTGTTGGGCTACGAATTCTAGTGTTTGGGTATGTGCAAGATCATAGCAAAGGCTATCTAGCCCTCAAAATGACATCGTAAGGGGCTCTTGCATCCATGGAAAAGGCTATCCATCCCTCAACACCACATGGTAAGGGGATCCTACATCCATGGCCATAAATGCACGTGCAACCTTATACCTGTCAATACACCTACAACTAACAGTTGAACTGTCAACCCAACAAGTTTTTCATTTCATGCCAGTTCGTAGCTTACCAACAAGGGAAAGTGACTGGGCCTAGGTCATCCACTGCAAACCTCCACCAAGTTATTCATTTAATGCCAATTCATAGCCAAGGGAAAGCAATATTAATGTATGAGTATTAATGGGAGGTGGAAAATTTAATCGTTAACCATTGTCAAAATTTCCCACTACATTAAACTTGCATGGGCACCTAAATTTTCCCGTATTTTTTTTATCGCTTAGATATAATGTAAAGATGATATTTTTTAGCAATTGTACATGTTTTTTTTCACCACAAATTTTTTTATCGCTTGTAAAAATGTAAACTCTATACTGCACACTTGATTATGCCCACTTACTTTTCGTTGGCGGCAAGCTATGAACTGGCATTAAATGAAAAAATTGCTAGGTTGATAGTTCTACCATTTGTTGCAGGGGTACATACTAATAGGTCTAAGGTTGCATGAGTATTTATGGCCATGGATGGATGATGGAGCCCCATACCATGTCATTTTTAGGGTTAGATAGGATTTTCTTGATTGAGGAAAAGGCTCTACAACACTCAAAACATCATGGTAAGGGGCTCCTACATCAATGGAAAAGGCTATCCAACCCTCAACACGACATGGTAAGGGGCTCTTGCATCCCTGGTCATAAATGCTCGTACAACCTTAGACCTGTTAGTACACATGCAACTAATGGTAGAACTATCATCCCACCAAGTTTTTCATTTAATGCCAATTCATAGCTTGCCAACAGGGGAAAGCAAGTGGGCCTAGGTCATCCACTGCCAGCCTCCACCAAGTTGTTCATTTAATTCCAATTTGTATCCAAGGGAAAGCAATATTAATGTATGAGTATTAATGGGAGGTGTAAAATTTAATCATCAACCACTGTCAAAATTTCCCGCTACATTAAACTTGCATGGGTGCCTAAATTTTTCACTATTTTTTTCACCGCTTAAAGTATAATGTAACTTAGACAATATTTTTTATAGCTTGTACATGTTTTTTTTTCACTACGACATTTTTTACCACTTGTAAAAATGTAAACTCCATCCTGCACACTTGATTATGCCCACTTGCTTTCCCCTGGTGGTAGGCTGTGAATTGGCATTAAATGAAAAACTTGTTGGGATAATAGTTCTACCATTTGTTGCAAGGGTACTAACAAGTCTGAGGTAGTATGGGAATTGATGTCCATGGATGGATGCAGGATCCACATACCATGCCATTTGGAGGGCTGGATAGCCTTTTCCTAGATAGGTAAAGGATATCCAACCCTCAAAATGACATGGTAAGGGGCTCCAACATCCATGGAAAAGGTTATCCATCCCTCAACAAAACAAGGTAAGGGGCTCCTAGATCCATGTCCATAAACGCTCATGCAACCATTGACCTATCCATACACCTGCAACTAACAGTAGAACTGTCAGCCCAACAATTTTTACATTTAATGTCAGTTTGTAGCTTGCCACCAGGGGAAAGTAAGTGGGCCCAGGTCATCCATCGCCAGCCTAAACCAAGTTGTTCATTTAATTCCAATTCATAGCCAAGGGAAAGAAATATTAATGTATGATTATTAGTGGGAGGTGGAAAATTTAATCGTCAAATACTATCAAAATTTCCAACTACACTACACTTTTATGGATGCCTAAACTTTTAGCTATTTTTTTCATCACTTAGAGTATAATGTAAAGACAAATTTTTTATCGCTTGGGTGAAGCCATAATAGTGGTTTACAATTTGATGGAGGAAGGAAAATTGAGAAAAAATGACCCCATGGCAAAAAAATTGGTTTTAGGGGTTCGCATGAACCTACATGTTCGACCGAACCATAAAGGGGTTCGACTGAACTAGGGTTCGAGCGAATCCATTAACTATTGGGCCCACACATTCTCACTCCAAAAACAACAAAGGAAAAATGTATATAAGTAAATTCTGACGAATCCCCGGTTCGCTAGGAACCCCTGGTCTAGCTTAACCCCCTTTCTTTTCCTAATTTTTAATTTGTTCACACAAAACCTAAAATTTTACGCTTTCAAGCCCACTGGGGATGAAAATGGGGAATATTTAGAAACCAAACTTTTGGAATCTAAGCACCTTCCGTAACGGTGCTATCCAATGAATATACCTTTCTAGTATGTTTTTGGTTTTATTATCTATCTATTTTTAAGTTTATTAAATATATAGGTTTTTCATTGAAAACAAAATCTCTGCTCTCGCATGTAAGTGGAAAAAAAATGAAGACTATAAAAAGAAAATTTAAAATAAGGAAAGCACTAGACATGTGAAGTCCTTGATCCAAATGTAAAAAAAAGAAAGAGAAGAATTTTTATTAAGCATACAAGAAAGCTTATACTGCTATATGGTCGCTAGCTTATGTCTGAATTGTTTGTTTGATTTCGACTCCCAAACTCCTTTGATTAAAGAAAAATATCATTCAATAAAAACTATATAACCAAGAAGCACTAGATATCGGTTAGAAACTAAACTTATGAATTTGGGAATTGACCTTCATGGAAAAAAGTTATGCATTTATACTTGGCAGGCACATAATTTCTAAAAATACATTTTTGAAAAAATCAATTTTTGTGGGAGATGGAAAAAGAAGTGCAATCTGATTCCAAAAAAATTGGAAGAAATATTTTTAGAATCTACAGACAAAATGTGACAAGACTCTAGTTTACATCATCTTCAAATTCCTTACGCTTTAATTGCTATAGGTGCCCGAATGTGGAGATTATGTTAAAAAAAATATCAGTGTCTAGTTTGGCCAAAAAGTGTACATAAACCACTATTGTGGGATCACCCCGCTTGTACATGTGTTTTTCACCATGGAATTTTTTACCACTTGTACAAATATAAACTCCATCGTGCACACTTGATTATGCACACTTGCTTTCCCCTAGTGGAAAAATACGAATTGGAATTCAATGAAAAACTTGTTGGTTTGACAGTTCTATCGTGTGTTATAGGGGTACTAATAGGTTTGAGGTTGCATGGGTGTTTATGGCCATGGATGGATGCAAGAGCCCCATACCATCTTTTTTTGAGGATTGGATAGCCTTTTCCTAGCTAGGGAAAAGGTTATCCAACCCTCAAAACAACATGGTATAGGGCTCCTATATCCATGGAAGAGGCTAACCGGTCCTCAACACAATATGGTAAGGGGCTCCTACATCCATGCCCATAAGCACCTATGCAGCCTTAGACGTGTCAATAAACCTGCAACTAACCATATAATTGTTAGCCCAACAAGTTTTTCATTTAATGCCAATTCATAGCTTACCGCCAAGGGAAAGCATGTGGGACCATGTCATCAACCACTAGTTTCCACCTAGTTGTTCATTTAATGCCAATTCATAGCCAAGAGAAAGCAATATTAATGTATGAGTATTAATGGGAGGTGGAAAATTTAATCGTCAACCATTGCCAAAATTTCTCGCTACCTTAAACTTGCACAAGCACCTAAATTGTCTGTTATTTTTTTCACCGCTTGGAGTATAATTTAAGACATGTTCTACCACTTGTATATTTATTTTTTTCACCGCAACATATTTTATTGCTTCTAAGAATGTAAACTCCATCCTAGTCACTTGATTATTCCCACTTTCTTTCCCCCAATGATAGGCTACAAACTGGCATTAAGTGAAAAACTTGCTTGGCTAATAGTTCTACCATTTGTTGTAGGGGTGCTAAAAAGCCTAATGTTGCACATGCATTTATGGCCATGGATGGATGCAGGAGCCCCATACCATTTCATTTTAAGGGTTGGATAGCATTTGCTTGACTGGGGCAAAGGCTATCCAATGCTCAAAACAACATGGTAAGTGGCTCCTGCACCCATGGCAAAGGCTATTCTGCCCTCAACATGACATGGTAAGGGGCTCCTTCATCCATGGCCATAAATTCCTGTGCAACCTTGGACCTATCAGTACACCTACAACTAATTGTAGAATTGTCAGCCCATCAAGTTTTTCATTTAATGCTAGTTTGTAGCTTGCCAGTAGGGGAAAGCAAGTGGGCCTAGGTCATCCAATGACAACCTCCACCAATTTGTTCATTTAATGCTAATTCATATCCAAGGGAAAGCAATATTAATGGGAGGTGAAAATTTTAATTGTCAATCACTGTCAAAATTTCTTGCTACATTAAAATTGCATGAGTGCCTAAATTTTCCATTGTTTTTTTCACTGCTTGGAGTATAATGTAAAGATGACATTTTTTACTGCTTGTACATGTTTTTTTTCATCATGAAATTTTTTACCAGTTGTAAAAATGTACACAACATCCTGCACACTTGATTATGCCCACTTACTTTCCCCTAGTGGTAGGCTACGAATTGACAATAAATGAAAAACTTGTTGGGTTGATAGTTCTATTGTTTATTGTAGGGCTATTGACAGGTCTGAGGATGCATGGGAATTTATGGCCATGGATGGATGCAGGAGCCCCATACCATTCCATTTTGAGGGATAGATAGCCTTTACCTAGATGGGGAAAAGGCTATCCAGCCCTGAAAACAACATGGTAAGGGGCTCTTGCATCCATGCCAAAGGCTAGATCAATCCCTCAACATGGTATGGTAAGGGGCTCTTGGATCCATGGCCATAAATGGTCGTGCAACCTCAGATGTATCAGTACACTCACAACTAATGGTAGAACTGCCATCCCAATAAGTTTTTCATTTAATACTAGTTCGTAGCTTGCTGCTAGGGGAAAGCAAGTGGGCCCAAGTCATCCACTACTTGCCTCCACCAAGTTGTTCATTTAATTTCAATTCGTAGCTAGGGGAAAGCAATATTAATGTATGAGTATTAATGGGAGGTGGAAAATTTAATCGTCAACCACTGTCAAAAATTCCCACTACATTAAACTTGTACAGTCGCATAAATTTTCTATTCTTTTTTTCATCACTTGGATTATAATGTAAAGATGATATTTTTTACCACTTGTACATGTTTTTTTTTCACTGCGAAATTTTTTACAACTTGTACAAATTTAAACTCCATCCTGCACACTTGATTATGCCCACTTGCTTTCCCTTGGTGGTAGGCTACAAACTGGCATTAAATGAAAAACTTGCAGGGCTAACAGTTCTATCGTTTATTGCAGGGGTATTGACAGGTTTGAGGTTGCACAAGTGTTTATGGCCAAGGATTGATGCAGGAGCCCCATACCATGCTATTTTGAGGGTTGGATAGCCTTTTCCTGGCAGGGACAAAGGCTATTCAACCCTCAAAATGACATGGTAAGCGACTCCTACATCCATGGAAAAGGCTATCCAACCCTCAACATGACATGGTAAGGGGATCGTACATCCATGGCCATAAACACCTGTACAACCTCAAACCTACCAGTAAACCTACAACTAATAGTAGAACTATCAGCTGAGCTAATAGGCTATCAATAGGTCCTAACACTTTAGTGAAAAAACACATCAATATATTGACCAGTCAATGTCCAACGATTGTATGCAATAGAGGACATCTCAACTTCTCTCTTAAGCACTAATCTACTAAATAAAAATTCTAATATAAATGGCCTTTAATCTAGAAAGCAATAAACCATCTATCTAGAAAGTGGGAAAATAACTCAAATCGAAAGACAAAACACTAAGAATCTAAAAAGCATCACTATTAAACTAGAAATCATGGAAATGATTAACTTAAAGAATGTGTAAATTGCTAAAGAGGTAAAGCATGTAAAGAAATTAGGAAACATTTATCTACTGCAAAGAATCACAAGCTAACCACTAATCATAAAACCATTAATCAAAATCAACTGAAGAAAGGTGCTCTAAACATTCAAATACTAAGCTCAGAAGCTACAGACTCAATTAAAACCTACAGGTTTGACATTAATAGTATGAAGTATGACATGTACCAATGAAAATAAAATGAAAATGCAACTTCTATTCTATCAAAGGAAAATACAGAACAAGAAACAAATACTTATCTATCTACTTCTAACCCTTGAGTGGGCAGCTCGCGGGTGTATCTACTGCTACTTTAGATCACATGCACTGGAAAAATCCCTTCATTCCATAGATGCATCCATATTGTATAGTAATTCAAAGAAAGGAGGGAAAATTCATATTCACATGGTAGTTTGTACTTAAAAGATATATTGACAACATAATGATAATCTTTCTCATTATTTGTAATAGTTACATATTTTTATGATAAACGACTAACAAGAATCTTATTTTTCAGTTGATCAAGTCTTTCAACAAATTTCCCATAGTAAAAGGGACTTAAAATCCAATGAATTACAATATTAAAGAGGATTTATATGAGCCATAAAGTCTTTAAAACTGAAAAATAACAGAATTATAAAAGTTCTGCCAAAACGTGGGCTCCTGGCATTCCCGCACCCACTCGCTAGTTTTCAAAAGTATGAGACCCACATTTATTTTCCTCCCTTCTAATTGTAAATGGTGGATGGTGGTGGAGCGACCCATGAAACACTCCGTAAGACTCAAACCCACTAAATCCCAACGTAGGTTAGCTTAATTCTAATCAACTCTCAAGAAATAAGCTTGCACGACATTTATAGAAAAGAAAAGCAAAATATTTTTCCAAAGGTAATCAAATGGCGAGTAATTTGGGCTAGAAGGCTTCGGTATTTACATATTGAGGTTCCCATGTTGATGAGGTTATTTCTTTACCTCATCATTTCTCCTCCCTTCCTAGTTCTCGGAAAGTGTGTCCCTCTGTTTCCTCTGATATGCCCCCGTCCATCATTTCTCCTATTCATTTCCCTCACACTAAGATCATATACATCATCTACCGTATCCAATGTCTCAGATTCCTCAAGCACCGGGATGAAAAGTGACCCTTGTTTCCATTTGGAAAAATTCTTCACTTTGATCTATAGATTGGTGTGCATAGAAGGTGGTGGAGAAAGAAGCAGTGAGGTATGTACCTCATACCAACCAGCTTGGTCTTAAAGTCCCTCTAGAAATTTGATCACTCTCTACTCTTTCATAGGACCATATGATATTGAGAGGTGAAATTATTTCCCTCTTCTTGAGATGCATTAGGAGAGGGGTGTACCTTTCTTCACATGCATGCCATGCTAGTCCTATTAGATGTGGCCCCTATTCTTAAAAGTAATCATAAACTAGCCTGAGGTTGTTATCATATTTGACTTGTGCTTCCTATTTAATTTTGACACCCAAAAATTGTTTCTTAAAAGAGAGGCTTCCTATGAGGGTATCTTATTTTCAACCCTATAGTCTTTTCTGCCTGAGCATACTCTCTTGATTTGTCTTGCTAGTGAATTTGGTTTCGCATAGTGGACATAAATGATCTTAATTCTCTACTTCTCCTACAAAGAGGTTAATAAAGAAATGTGTATACTTTTCTAGGAGAAAATTGTGAACAAAGAATTCACACAACAAATTATGTTGTTTAGGGAGTGACTCAACAAATATTTTTACAAACACCTTGACATCAAGGTCATGAGGCTGGTTTTGGTGAATTCTTTGCAATTTCCATCTCAAAATCTACTCATTAAGAAACATGGAGTATAACCTAGATGGTATTCTATAGGCTAGTAGCAATTCCCCAATTTCATAGGTATCCTACTTACCCCTATATGCTTGATGGAAATATTCTTTTGACATCACTAGCTCCCTCTTTAACCTATTGTTTTCAAATTCTACATCTTTCAAAAGGTAACAATGCTCTATCCATTTCATAAGCATTGGGGGGATATGTGCCTAGAACCAATCTATAACAATAGGTTCAATTTGTGTTCCTTTTGATTCCATAATTGGTTGAGTATCACTCCCCTGTAAACTTTGTTCTAGCTCCACAATTCTACTCACAAAGGCATTCAACTCAATTTCCTGTCGATTCTTTTCTTCTTCAAAGGCGCTGAATAATTGCATAAAATTATTTTTCAAATCATGAATACATTTTTCATTTTCACATAGAGCATCCTGACTCTGCTTACCCTGTCAATTCCATTGCTGGATTTCGAATTGCATCTTCTTAATAAACTTGTCTTTTTCTTCCATTTGTGTAGTTAACTTTGCAATTTCCTAATTCCTTTTATGGATGATGGCAATGTGCACCTCCATTTCTTCTTTTTGTTAATTAATCTGTGCTTCACCATCCTGCAACCTGGTCCTTAACCCTTCAATTTCTACCTTTAGCTTTTCTAATTCCTCATTCCTCTGACTAGATTCTTCATCCCTTGGGTCAACAGAGGAGGATACATGAGGGATTTCTCCATTAGGATTTGGCACATTTTTCTCTTTGTTGTCTTTAGGAAGATATGAATGTGGCACCTCTTCCACTTTTTCATCAATATGGGGCACATTTTCTATTTCAGTATCCCTAGGAAGCACTTCTTCTACGTTCTCAATATCAGAAAGACTTCATTTTTCATTTTCTTTAGGTAAGGAGGAACAAGGAATTTCCTCATCTGTATGAGGTCTGTCTTCTTCTTCATCAATATCCATAGATAAAGATGTATGAGGATTTTCCTAAGGCACTCTTTCTACATGTAAGTGTGGAAAAAGTAAACTAAATACAATTAAATACACCTCTTAATGAAACATTGTATCAATATTAATCATGAATTAAACTAATTTAAAACACTGAAAATCCTGAAGACGTCTCATTGTCTCCTATCTTCAAAGATTTATGAGTCACGAGAAGGCTCTTAGATTTGATAAAGTATTGTGACTATTAAAATATCTATTCAAAGAACAAAATGATGCTAAATGTTGTGATTGTGATGATGGACAATAAAACTAATAGCTATGATGCTACTGTAAATGTTCAGCATGATGGATGAAAGCTACAGTAAAAAGAAACTATGACGTTGTCGTGATATGAAATCTACTGATGCTAAGATTCTAAATGATAATTGATGCTAATGCTTAAGATGCTTGAGTGCTAAATCCTCTAGAGTAAGTTTGCATAAAAGATGATAATTCTCGAGACCCATTCTTTGCTTCAGAAGGATGTATATATAGATTTCTGACAGTAGTTTTGCATAGGGGTAACACAACAGAGGTTGAGATTCAATCTAGAGATTTGAATGGTAAGAGATGAGAAGGTACGGCTGATAATGGGGATTGTTCCTCCCCATGAAAACACTAGGCAAGATGAGAGGAAAGATTTGAGGAAGAATATTGAGAGGATTACCTATAGGTTTGTCCCCAAGGATTTTCCTATGAATGCTAGTTAAATTAATTAGATTTGAAAAATCTAATTTTATTGGTGAGTGAATAGAGGGATTTGTTTTATGCCTTTTATTTAAATATTTTTGATTTATTTAAATTAGAAAAAAGGGAGATGAATAATTTAAATAAATAACTATAGAAGTATGTTTATTAAATTAAATAGAAGAAGTATGATAATTAAACAATAAATTATAAAGCTTTATTTATTTAATTAAGATTGAATATGATGTAATAATTAAATAATGCCAACTATAAAGTTGTTTATTTAATTAAAACTGAAGAAATAGGAGAATTTAGAATGTGAACTATTTAAATAAGTATTTAATTTATTTAATAGTAGATGAATTTGAATATGATATTTAAATAAAATTTGTTTATTTAAATAAGAAGAAAATAATTGAATCAAGATTGAAGAATTATGATGAACTATTTAAATAAATATTTCCTATTTATTTAATAGTAGAGGATTTTAAGGATTAATTAATTAAATAAGTCGTATTTAATTAATCAAATTTCTCCAGACCATTTTTAGGGGTATACATTTTGCCCCTCTTTGAAGTGATGTGTTTATGCATTGCTGCAAAGAAATTTTTGTGCTGCTGCTACTAGTATCGATGAAATTTTTTTAATGTGCCCTAGACATGATTTTTAGGTGATTGATGGATATATATGCCCCCTCAGGAGATAAATTGATGAATTTTTTAAATTTTTTATTTTTTTTGGAATTTTGAATTTTTTTTATGATTTTCTGATGATTTGATGTAGATTCAATGGAGATTTGATGATGAAATAATTTATCTCCCAATAATTGATGTAGAAAGTGCCCCTGGATGAATTTCAATTAATCTCCCTTTTTTAAAAAAATAAAATCAATCCCACAAAAATCCCTCTTCAAATAACCTATAAAAGGTTAAAAAGGTCATTTTCAAATTCATTTGTACATTTGACCTTTCAAAACTTTGTGAGAGAGATTTTTGTGCCACTTGGAGCGAGATGTCGATTCCATATCACACCCACCATTTCGAGCATGTTCGACAACATCAGCGGCTGACCACATTCAGACCTCCGGTACAACTATTTTTTTCCTTGATTTTCGTGTATTTGTAGTTTTATGATTTTAAACTTTCTTTTAGTGCTTTGGAAGCCCGTTGTAGCACTTTTGAGGTCCGTTGTAGCACTTTTGAGGTTCATTGTAGTGCTTTTCCAATTTTAGCACTTTGGAATTTTGTTCTAGCACGTCACTAGGCTAGTTTAGCACTTTAAAAAGTGTAGCGCTTAGGAGGTCTATTTTAGCACTTAAGTTGGTTAGATTAGCGCTTTTGAGACTTTAGCACTTAGATTCGATTTTGTAGTGCTTAAGCTTCTTGTTTTAGCATGTTCAAATTTTTAGCACTTTGACCAAATAGAATGGTGCTTTTGATAAAATGACACTTTGTCTGTTTGTAATAGCGCTTTTGTCTGATGACATGGCACATGTCATTTTTTTTAGCGCTTTGAATGCCTTTTTTAGCACATTCAAATCAAAGTGATGTAATTTTTGTCAATTTGTCCTTGATTTTGTTGATTTGTGATCGTATAAGCTGTTGGTTTGGTATGATTGATTTTTTTTATCAAATACATGATTTTTCGACCTCATGATAGGTGAGGTCTGATGTTTGTTTTGATGATAACTATCCTCATGATAGGCAAGGAATAATTATGATTGACATAACTCATGGTAAGTGAGGTTGATTTGATGCATTGATGATTGACCTCATGATAGGCGAGGTTCAATGATGTTTGCTCATGAGATTTGATCAAAATTCTCACCAAGAGCTGATTGGATTTGATAGGGTAATTTGATGTTTTTGATGATTGACATGGATTTATTGACTTTGATCTTTTTATGATAATAGGAGCAATTGGGGAACCTCCAATTTTGAGGTCATTTCCCTTGGACATTTGATCTTATACCATAGTTGGCACAACGTAAGATGACTATTATCACACATTTTGGATTGTCTCCCCTTCTATATATGCCCCAGATTAGGATTAATCAAGGTTTGTTGATAACGCTAGCTAAGAGGTGGCATAGTGATCACAACACCTTTCATCTTCCTACTGGTGAGATGACAGTCACCCCAGAGGATGTCTAGTGGATTCTACAACTTTTGATTGTTGGAGATATTGTCACATATGATTCTATAGAGAAGGGTGGGACTGGTGCCCTTTGTAAAGTGTTTCAGGATGATCATATTGCTGGAGAGTGGATTCCATGGTGTGAGATAGTTGATTCATACATCACTTTGCCTATAGTACTTGTTGGTTTCATAGGAGGATTCCTTAGTCCTGATCGCAGGTCTAAGGGATTCTCC
>VDFB02353493.1:125121716-125185791 GCA_007258455.2 Sequoia sempervirens
CATCCCTCTCTCCCTCTCCCCCCTCTATCTCTCTCTCTCACTCTCCCTTTATCCCTCTCAATTCTCTCTCTCTCTCCTTCTTAAGTCTCTCCCACTCCCACTCCCCCTCTCCCTCTCTTAGGTCTCTCCCACTCCCTCTCTCTCTCTCCATATCTTTTTTGTTTCATCCGTTTTGTTTGCATAAATTGATGAAAATTAATTTTAGGAAACAAATATATATTTCAAAAAGGATATATGTTTTGGTTTGGTATTACCAAAACAAAACAAATATTGTACTCGACCAATACAAAAAGTCTTTTTTTTTTGTGATTTCAGAAAAGTAAAAACACATTTTTTTCCTCATTTCCACTTTTTGGACCCCCATCATCTTGCACATGCCCTTTAGCTCTTCAAAAATATTTGAGTAGATCTCCACTAAAATTCTCATAGCAAAAGTTGGAAAATTCTCTTGATTAACCTCCTTAGCTTGGTGAATGATACATAGTGTTAAGTATTTTTATAAGCTGACTTGTTTGATAGGAGTCTTACCTTAAATTAAATATGATTTAGCATTGGTATAAAAATTAATGTCATCAATCATAAATTACATCACTATCATATTGGAAGGTGTCAAAGGCTATTTGAGCAATATAATGGTATTACATCACATTCAATTATATATTAGAAATGACCAATAGAAAAGGTCACTACACAAAACTTGTTCATTAACTGACGAGGCATGTGTTCTTATACCCAACCTAGATGGTATGGTTGGGTATGATCATATATGGGGAGTTGAAGAGTGGTCACGAACCTTTCATTGACTAGATTCTTTTGACTTCCATTAACAATGGCCAAAAGAGGCATGACATTATTGATTTATTAGTTCTATGTGAAAATAAGCTCATGATATTCCTTAGATTAGTTCTTAGTCATGAGAACAAGGGTAGGGTTAAGGTCTATACAATTATCAACCTCCATTATGGGTGGATCCTCCACTTCCTCCATAGTTCCTTGTTGCTCTTCTATGAGGAGAATTTTTCCTTCTCTCTTAATTTTGAGTACCTTACACTCAGTTGAATGTCCTCATTGCTTGTGATAGCTAAAAATTTATTTCTTACAATTGGTGGTAGAGAAGTATGACTTATTTGGAAGTTTCAATTGGCCAAAAGGGTTTCTAGAGTTTTTAGAGGTACCATGTTGCATCATTTTCTAAAATCATAACTTAGTTTTATAGGCATTACAATATTAAAAGATATATCTAAGGATTCAACTTCAAAAAAAGCCAAATCTTTATGAAGGAAAGGAGATAGACTAGAAATAAATTTAACAACAAGAAGCTCTTCTACATTTGAAATGTTGAGTTTGAATTGAATCTTGTTGAAGTTATCAAAATATTGTTGCATTGATTAACCCTAAACTTGTATAAGTTTTAGCCATCAACCTAACACATTTTGTATATATTCAAGGGGATAAAGTCTTTCCTTAAGAGCTTCTTGTAGTTTAAGCCACAAGTAGTAATCTCTTGTCCTAATATTTCAAGTATTATTTGATGATTTTTCCATCAATCTAGGGCTAAATATAATATATGGATATTACCAATTCCACCTTTTGTTGGTTTGTCATTTCAGGTTGTGTCTTGAAATTTTCCTTTAAACTATAAATCCAAGAATATAGTTTTTCTCCATCAAATATTCCATCAAATTTGGGAATGGAAACCCTTTTTCAAGTTGGAAAGTAGGGGTTTGATTAGCTTGCCTATTGGCTATAAGGCATTAGAGTTTCATTTGAAAAGTTGCAATCAAATCTTGCATGGAATGATTTTGGCTCTTTGTTTGATATTATAAAAAATTTATGAGAGTATTCATTTTCATAGGATCTTGAAAATATCTTTTCTTTGGGTATCTTTAAATAGGAGTCATTAAAATAGGGAATGCAAAAAAATATCTTTTAGAGGGCATAAATTTTGATCCATGACTCTAATTTGGTTTCTTTAAAATTTAATTATTCAATGATCCAAATGTGTTGATGCTTGTTAAAACCCTCAAAAACCACCCAAAAAACCCCAAAAATGAGGTACAAAATTTCAAAGTGCAATACTTGAGAAAAAAGAGAATATATTTCTAATACTTAGGTTTAAAACAAGAAACCCTCAAGAAGATTATATCTTGGGTCACAAATGAAGATCTAGAAGGGAGTACCAAATGAAACACTCAAGGAGTGTAGATATATTACAACCAAAAAAGGAGGGATATAATAAATTCAATCAAATATTTGAGGAGACTAAATCCAAGGTTGTGATCATTTGGCTTTGATACCAATTGATATGAGTGTACTAGAATAGAAAATTAATGACATATATTTTTATCAACAAAGGCCATCCTAGTCCATGGATCTTCAATATTTGCTTAAAGAAATACAAATTTAATTCTAAAAGAAATAAGCTTCGAGAGATTTGAATACAAAATATAATAATATTCCACTAACCAAATAATCTAACTATTGAGAATTTAATATTCTACAGTCAGCAAACTTGTCATCTTTTCCCCAACGTAACTTGCAACAATAGCCCAACGTAAACCTACAACCTTTGTTTCAACCTGCCAAAATTTATTAAGGTAGGTAAATTTGAATTTAAAAGAAGTGCTCATTTTTAGAAAGTAAACAAGAAAGACAAAAATAATGTATTTGTTGGTTTCTGGAGTTAGTTTTTTTTTGTGTATTGGAGAAGTTGACCCTGCAGCAACAAAAGGAATGTTCAGCTAAGAATAAGGATACAACAGAGAGTACAGAAAGGAATGTTTATCAGCCACAACAGTTTAACAACAGTAGCTTCAACACTGAAATAAGCAGTAGTTTAGGTGTGAGTGTAGCACCATTATATTGGATAGTAGTCCAAATTGTTTATGTTTTATTTTGTTGTGTAAAATAGAGAATATATTCTATGTTTTTGTAATTTTGAAAGCAAGGAGGAATATATATAATCTATTTTTTCTGTGTGTCATTTTCAATTGTCTCTCTGCATTATGTTTTGTTATTTTCAGGACTATTTTGTCCTTCATTCTGTAACAACACAACATCTGTGTTTTTTTATTGTTGCATCCCTACTTGCCAAAAAGTGGTATCAAAGCCCTATTTTTCTAGGAAGTTTTCTATTGTGGGTGTGTTTAGGAAAATCCCTAGGTTATCTATGCATTAATCAACTTTCTCAAATCTAAGAAAAATGGTAGGAGGTGAGAGAAAAGGATTATTGAGAAAATCCTAAGAAGTTTTCCCTCTAGATTTGATCCTAGATAGTCATTTCCATTGAAGAGGCAAAGGATTTGTCCAAAATGATTGTAGATGAGTTAATGGGTTCACTACAAACCCATGAGCAGTGGTTGAAAAACTCTGCTCCTTCGCTAGAGAAAGCTTTCAAATCCTAGACCAAGGCAAGAGGTCGGGGGAGAGGAAGAAACAATAGAGGTAGAGGTCAAAGAGGTAAAGGTAGAAGTAATTATGGAAGAGGTGGTTCTAAAAACACAGAGGAGCTGAGTACCTTACAGTTAGAAAACCAGAACCAAAAGAAGAATAGCAGTTCAAATCAGAGGTATGACAAGAGCAATGTCCAATGCATGACATTATGCTAGTGAGTGTAGAAAGAAGCAACGTGATCATGGAAGCCAAAATGCAAATGTAGCTAATGGGAACAAGGTTGAAAATGACAAAAAATCCAATGTATTCATCATTTGCAACGTTGCTAAATGCATCAGTGATGAAGTTTGGTACTTGGACAATAGATGCAACAACCATATGAGTGGTAACAATAACTTCTTTGCCTCCATGGACAACATAAAAATTGAAATTAAAATGGAAAATGATGAGAAGGTCCTTGTCATGGGAAGAGGTGTTGTCACCATTCAAACCAAGAATGGTGAGAGGCAACAAATCCAGGATGTTTATTATGCTCCTGGCATAAAGCATAATCTATTGAGCATTGGAAAAATGGTCCAAAATGGTACAAAATCCTAATGGAGAAAGGGAAGTGCAAGATATTTGATAAAGGAGGCAACAAAAGAGTGATGGTATCCGTGTAAATGACAAGAAATAGAATGTTTCCTCTAAGGATGCACACACTATCTCAGGCACTCACAACAGACACACAACAACAACAAAGTTCTCCAGTGCTCGCAGCTCAGTCGAACAGTAGTTGATGGTGGAACAACAGTTTGCATTCAAGACAATCATCAAAGACCCATCCAAATTTGGAATTTAAGGTATGGGCACTTAAGCTTTTCTAGTTTAAGTTTATTGTCTAGGAGAGGAATGGTTAGGGGTTTACCATCCATTGTAGAACCCGATGGGAAGTGTGAGGATTGTATTTTAGGAAAACAACATAGGTAGCCATTTCAATCCAAGTATTCTAGGAGAGCAAGAGCACCTCTTGAATTACTGGATTTAGACTTGTGCAAACCCATGAAAACCCCCACATTAGGAGGAAACATCTATTTTATGACATTTATAGATAATTACAATAGAAAAATTTGGGTCTATTTCTTGAAAAACAAATCAGAAGCCTTTGAGAAATTTAAATGGTTTAAGGCAGAAATTGAAAAGGAGAGTGGTCACTATATCAAAGCCCTTAGAAAAAATAGAGGGGGAGAGTACATCTCCAAAAAAATTCTGAATTTTTGTAGGAACAAGGGCATTCATAAACAATTCACAACTAGGTATACTCCACAACAAAATGGAGTGGTTGAGAGGAAAAATAGGACCATGCAAGATATGCAACAAGTATGTTGAAAGCAAAAGGGTTTTCACACATTTTTTTGGGAGAAGTTGTAGCAACAACAATCTATAGACTGAATAGATGTCCAACAAAGGCTATCTGTGATAGGATTCCAAAGGAAGTGTGGACAGACAACAAATGGAGTGTTGAGAACTTAATAATTTTTGGGTGTGTGGCATATGCATTCATGCCAAAAGAGAAGAGGCAGAAATTTGATGACAAAAGAGAAAAATGCATCTTCATAGGCTATAGTGAAGAGTCAAAAACCTACAAATTATGCAATCCCATCAACAAGAAAGCATATTCAGTAGAAGGAGGAAGTGTATGTGGAGCAACTGCTCAGCTATGAAGTCCCAGGGCAAGAGGACAAAGTGTATAGGCTCCGAAAAACTCTTTATGGGTTGAAACAAGCACCTCGAGCATGGTATAACAAAATAGACTCATATTTGTTGAGCAATGAATTTAGCAAAAATAACAGTGAGCGCACACTCTACATCAAAGTAGTTAAAGGTGATATTTTAATTGTTATTTTGTATGTAGATGATTTGATTTTTACTGGTAATAGTGACAACAAAATTCTTGATTTCATGAAAAATTAATTTGAGATGATGGATCTAGGTTTGTTAAAGTATTTTCTTGGGATATAAGTTCAACAAACACAACATGAAATTTTTATTTTGTAATCTAATTATGCCAAATAGATTTTAAGAAGGTTTAAAATGCATAATAGAAAACTTGCTCCCACACCAACAACAACAAGTCTGAAACTATGGAAAGAGGACAACAACAAAGATGTGAACCCAACCCTCTACAAGAATATGGTTGGAAGTTTGATGTACTTGACATCAACTAGTCCTAATTTAATGTATACAGTAATTTTGATATCTAGGTTCATGGAGAAACCTAAGGACACACATTGGCAAGCAGGAAAGAGGATCTTGAGATATGTGAATGGAACAACAGGTTATAGAATTTTGTATGTTGCATCAAATGATTTCAAGCTAGCTGGTTTCATGGATAGTGATTGGGTAGATAATGTAGATGATAGGAAGAGAACATCAAGATATGTGTTACACATGGTATCAGGTGCAATCTCATGGGCATTGAAAAAGTAGCCCATAGTCTCTCTCAACACAGTAAAATTTGAGTACATAATAGCAAACACAACATGTCAAACTATTTGGTTGACGAGGACCCTTGCAGATTTACAACAACAACAAGAAAACACAATCATTCATTGTGGCAATGTTTCTTCCATAGCTCTAACAAAGAATCTAGTCTTTCATGGATGAAGCAAACACATTGAGATCCATTATAACTTCATAAGGGAGTTTGTAGAACAAGGTGAGATTGAATTACAATATTGTAGATCTAAGCAATAACTCGCCAACATCTTCACCAAAGCATTAACAAAAGACAATTTTGAACATCTAAGAGATAGGCTTGGCATTGTGGATAGCTTTAGAGATCAGCTCCGAAAGGAAGTTACAGATTAACAACTAACTTGCAGATTAAGAGGGAGCGTTGGAATATTTAATATTTTGTAGTCAACAGACCTATCATCTCTGCCCCCACGTAACTTGCAACAAAAGCCCAACATAAACCTGTAGCTTCTTTTTCAAATTTCCAACATTTATTAACGCAAGTAAATTTGAATTTGAAAAGAAGCACTCATTTTTGAGTAAGTAAACAAGCAACACAAAAAGAATGTATTCATTGGTTTTTGGAGTTAGTTTTTTTTTTTTTTTCTATTGGATAAGTTGACCCTGTAGTAGTAGAAGGAATGTTCAGCTAAGAACAAGGAGACAACATAGAGTGCAGAAAGGAATTTTTATCAAACACAATAGTTTAACAACAACAACTTCAACACTGTAGTAAGCAACAATTTAAGTGTGAGTGTAACACCATTATATTGGATAGTAGTCCAAATTGTTTATGTTTTATTTTGCTATGTAAAATAGAGAATGTACTATATGTTTTTGTCATTGAAACGAGATTCGCTAGGACTCGCCAGGACTTGATGAGTCCCAAGTTGAGTCACCCTAGTTGAGTCTTGGAGGCTCGGACTCAGACTCGGCCAAGTCTTGTCAAGTCTTGGATGGTCTCGCCAAGTCTGGCAGACTTGCCGAACTTGTCGAGTTTAGGCGAGTCTCGTCAACAGGACTTGATAGGTAGGGTATGAAAAGTGCAAAAAATTACATGAAATTTAAAGTTAAAACTTTTTTTTTTACTTATTGTTAATGCAAAATGATGTACACCATGAAGGTTTTTATGCTTTTGGAGGTCTTAATTTGGGCACTTCCCCGGGACCCTGCGAGGGGCACTGCCGCTTGACCTAGCTAGGGGCACTACCCCAAGATCCCCGCAAGGGGCATTGCCCCTTGACCCCACTGGGAGTGTTGCCCCCAAACCTCCACAAGGGGCGCTGCACCTTGAGCTCACTGGGGGTGCTACCCCCAAACCCTCACAGTGGGCATTTCCCCTTGACCCCACTGGGGGCACTACCCCCAAACCCCCACAAAGGGCACTACCCCTTGAACCCACTAGGGGCACTGCCCTCCAAACCCTCGCAAGGGGAACTGACCCTCGACCCCACTAGAGGCACTATGCTTAGACCCCTGCAAAGGGAATTTCCCCTCAACCCCATTAGGGAAATTGTCCTGATACTTGAGATTATGGCTACTGCATCATCCGAGACTTATCTTAGACACATTCATAGGAAGGATGCAAACTCCTTTGAGCCATATACTTCTAGTTATTGTTTTGATTTTTTTGATATTTCATATTTGTTTGGAACATTTGATGTCATGGATTTCATATTATACATTTGAGTCTATGACTATATATCTAAGCGTGTTATTTCCTTGAGTAGCTCAGCTACAATTTGTGTTTATACTTATATGATTGATATATACTTGTTTTAGTGACAAGGACCTTGATTGGGTTGACCGAGAAGATAGAGAAGTTGAGGCTATAGCCATGGTAGAAGAGGAGGCTAAAGCACAAGCAAACACATCCACAACTAATTTTGGTAAGGGTGGCATGAAGTCACAAGTAGAGACTATGGTTGCAGTTGCTACATCATCTAGGACCCACCTTAGATGCCTTCATAGGAAGGATGCAAACTCCTTTGAGCCATAGACTTGTAATTATTGTTTTGATATTTCATATTTGTTTGGAACATTTGTTGTCATGTGGATTTCATATTCCATGAGTTTTGTATACATTTGACTATATTTATATATCTAAGTGTGTTATTTCCTTCAGCAGCTTAGCTACAATTTGTGTGCTTTATACTTATGTGATCGATGTATACTTGTGTATGTGATCAAATTTGCTTCTATCTAATGATTTTATTGTGTCTTTAAGGCTTATTCAATAAAGGGTGCTTGAAACAAGTTTTAAATCCTTAAAAATCTCTAAATTTCTAGGGTTTTCTTATTTTGCCAAGTTTGCGCCAAGTCTAGGCGCCGAGTCCTGAGTCCCGAGTCGAGTCACCCTAGCCGAGTCTGAGTCTCGTTACTATGGTTTTTTTAATTTTGAAAGCAATGAGGAATATATATAGATTTGTTTTTTCTGTGTGTCATTTTTTGTTGCATTTGTGCACTGTGTTTTGTTATTTTCATGTTTTGTCCTTCATTTTGTCATAGCATAGCATCTATGTTTTTTGTATTGTTGCACCCCTACCTACTAACACTACATACTAACTAATCTAATATAAATTCTAATGAAGAGGCTATAAAGGGGGTAAGTCTTATCAAGGATCAAGCATACTCACACATGAAGTGGGGATAAGTCATGATTAAGGGATGAGGTGGAAGGGTAAGATTCTTCCAAGTTAGCATGCTCATACATGTGTGGGCAAGGAGTGAGATGAGTCAAGCATGTCACATGGAGTGGATTGAGGACACATGTAAGAAGATAGATGATTTAAATTTTTACTTATTTTTAAATTGAATGTTTGAAATTGAAATGGTGAAGCTTTTTGTTCATTAGTGATGATATGAAATATTAAAATAGAAGAAAATGTTAATGGGGGATTAATTAGCCTAATCAATTAATTAATATATTATTTAATTGATTAGTTGTGAGAATTAGGAGTGAAGATTAATTGATTAAGCTGATTTAATTAATTAACTTTAGAGGTGTAAAGAAGAATTAATTGATGAATAATAATTCACTGTGAAGGTAATTGATTAAATGATGGTTTATTTAATTATTTTATACAAAAATAGTATGAAAATTTGGAAGTGAATTTGGGTTGTCTACAAGGAGGTAATTTGGCTTACTAGAAGTTCGGTTTGGTAATTATTTTTCACTTAATTCAGGTTTGATTACATGAAGCTCAAAAGTAATAAAATTCAGTTGTTCTTTCTTCCAAAAAAAATATATATATATATTGTAGTCACTATCATAGATATACAAATATTGTGGATTTGAAAAATTATAAAATAAATTGAAGCAAAATAAATTCAGATTGCCATAATCTTTTGTGATAAAATGAAAGTAATATATTTTGATTTAAAATATCATTTCATTTGATATTTGGCTCAAAGAAACAACAATAAAATAGTTTCAAAATCTTCACTGCAAGCCATTGATTGAAACCAGATTGGAAAGAGTGGGTTTAATTTTAATAGAGGCTCTGGCTTTTATACATCCATAGCTTTTTAATAATACTGTTATTCTTCTAATAAGGCTTTACACTAAACATCAGAAAAATTCCTGGCGGCCCATTACAGCCCAGATTCCAACAGCAGTTACACATTGCTTTTACAAGGATTTGCGAGAAGATCTTTGCAAGCTTGCATGGTGCTTTCATGCAAATTAAAGCCGACATTATCACTGGAGCAAAATCATTGATTAGACTCCATGGGCCCCTGATATCGACTCTAACAATCTTACATTACCAAACGGTATTCATTTTTTTTATTGAAAAAATAACTGAAAACAGATTACAAATTACAGAGATTATATAGAATAGTTGATGTCCAACAGCATAAAAACAATAAGAATTTGCAGCTGATAAAGTTGTTCAACATTCAAACATTAAAAAAACAACATTGAATTAAAGTAGACAATGGTATCCATAAGCATGAACTGCTGTCCCATAACAGCAAAAAGAAAACAACAGCAGAATACATAGATTAACTGCTGTCCGTCAGCAGAAGATAGCAGAAGTAAGACCCAACAGGGCCAATCCATAAAGCATAGATGAGAAGAACTATTGCTGGCAAAGTATAGCTGATAATGACACATCTCCATGATCTACAACCTCTGGAGCTCAAGGATCAGACACCCAAACGGTATTCATAAACTATTAAGAGAGTTCATAATTCTGTACTTAACTACATTAACCTCAAATAAAACGTTCTATTTAAGTAGTGACAAAATATACTTGTTAATCATGTTTTGGATCGCCTCCTGGATTAGGCTTAGGCTTAGTCGGCTCGAGAAGTTTACGACCCTTGAACACTCTCTCCACGCGACCCACACTAGTACGCTGTTTTTCAATTCTAACAGCCTGCACATAATTGTCATAATTATTCGATACATACAAATCACAGCCAACAATATAACAAATGGTTAATAGACACTGCAGTCAAATCTTTCTGCATGCTGCGTACCATGCTCTTACAAATGCCTGCAGAAAATCGAATTATTCTTGCATATAAATGAAATAGAAATAAATGCCATTTATCTTTAAAGAAAAGGAAAAAAATGGTTTTTGCACGAAAGACCCTTATATAGATAAAATCTTTTATAGTTCTAGTGATTAACAATAAGGGGGAATTTTTTTTTTTTTTAAATGATGAATGACCTGAGTAGAATCTTGCTTTCCATCGCCTGCTGCACCATATTTTTCTGCATTGAAGTCGATCACAGCAGAATGAAAAAGTGTTCCTGAAGCATATTGGTTGATAGCACTGCCTGAAATTGTTTGGGCAGATTGAGTTGCTGCTGCAATTATAGTGAAGACCAAAATGACCATCGGAGCGATCGCCATTTTAATACTAAAGGAATGTTTTCCTTGGATCGAGTTTTCATGGCTACGAGCTACATTTAAATACCCTCTATAAGTCGGTGCAAGTATCTTTCAAGAATTTAATCTTATTGGACAAGGACTAACTTGTCAATTCGTGAAAGTAATGAAAATCATACTTGTCAATTCGATCTTATTGGACAAGAGACAATAGATACTTTGAAACTAGTCAATTTGTGATAATCACAAGTTTACTATTTTCAGGAATTTATATTTTATGATTTCAGGTAAATTTATCGTCAACAATTTATTATCAAAAATTTATCATCAACAATTTATCATAATAACAAATTTATGTCATGAAAAATTCATTATTATCAATTTACCGTCGTGCATTCAGAATTATTTCCAAGATCTTAGAATTTTTTTGCAAAAGAATAATTTCCACGGCATTAATAATAGGGATGACTCTAATTGATTTACTAGAATAAAATAAAATATATTGAAAAATGTTTTCATTTTTATTATCATAAATCAAAATTTCTAATTGTATATGCAATGAATTATCCACCACGATAAATTACTGATGGTGAATTTTCCACAAAATGAATTTGTCATAACCATGAATTGTTAGACTGGAGTAAATTTTCCTAAAACCATATTTATCTATTGTCTCTTGTCCAAATAAAATATAATGTCAATTGCACTTGATGGTTGTCATTATCATCTAGAATTTCTGCTGGTTGTCAGGTGGAGAGAAGAGTGTGCCATTCCTGCTCAGTTAACTCTTAGTCTACCAGATTTATCCGAAGCACGAGTCATGATTCGCTTTACTTCCAAATATTTTATTAAAAATGCAATATGATTTGTGATGCGGAATTTAAGTGCACATGAAGATATTTGAGCTCATTTATATGTTCTCCGGCAGGGCTGGAATTTGATGGTCCGCTTTTTAATTTTATTAAATTTTAAAATTTACTAAATCATATAATTTGTTACATGACATTTTAAATTATTAATAAATCGTAAAAAAAAAAATTATAAACAAATATAATATAATATTATAATTTATAATATTAATATATATTATTTTTTAATGTTTATTATAAAAATATAAATTTATTTAGAAAGTTTTTAAAAATAATTTTTTTTTTTAAATTTTTTAAATATTTTTAGTAAGAATTATTTTTAAATATAAATTTAAAAATTTATTGTAAGAATAAATTCAAAATGTTTACTAATAATTATCATTGTTTTATTATTGTATATTAATATATATGATTTATAATATACATTATATATATATTAATTACTCTAAACTCCAGTAATTTAAATTTAGTGAAGAAACAGAGCAAGAAAAAGCAGGTGGGTAGATGACGCGAACGAAGAATGGCCAATGCCAACTAGACATTTTGAAGAAGTGAAGTGGCATAGAGCAGAGGGAGAAAAGGGAGATGGAAACTTTAGAAGAGTGGGGCTATGCTAACACGGGGCAAAGGGAAGGAAGGAGATGGCAATACCCGACTGAAGGACAAGATGTTGGGAAGGAAAAAGAGTGGCAAAGAGAAGAACAGGACAATGTGAATTGGAGGCAATTCAACAAAGGCAGGAGGGGAGAGTATAAGGACAAGGAGTTCCCAGGCTAATGACGAGTAGGATGGAAGGAAAATCCTAATGAAAGAAGGAATGAGTATGGCTATCAGTGGCAAAGCGAAGGCGGAAGAAGGGAGCAGTAGGCGTGCAAGGATTTTCCATGGTTGAGAAATCAATGGGAGCCCAGGCAAGGGCAGTTGCCAAGGAGCAAACCAGAGGAAAGACAAAGTTCGCAAGGAAGACAGGAGGCTAAGACCATAGAACCTGTGCATCAAAATGGAGGGGCGAAAGTTGATCTAGACTGCAAATTCGATAAGATTGATAACTCTAACCTACCTGAGAAATATGTGTTTTTTCAATTGGAAAATACAAATCTGGAATTTGAAGTCGTAAGATTGAAAGAGGTAGCTTTTTTCTTGAAATGGGAGGGAGGTGGATGGCTGGCGATGGGGAGAATTAGAAAATGGTGCGATAGAAACGGATAAGAGAATTAACTTCAAATCACTGACAAATGGTTTCTACTTAGTTGAATATCCAGAAGGAAGGGTTAAGAGACAAGTCCTCAATCAAGGACCCTTCATCATGGATGGCACTGGTCTATACATTAAGGATCAGGAGTCAAACTTTGAACCCCTAAAACAAATGATAGATGTTGTTCCGACATGGATAGGATTATATACTTTACCATCTGAATATTGGGGGAATGAAACTCTAAGAGAAATAGGAAATAGACTAGGGACATTCATTCAAGTAGATGGAAATATTGAAGACCGAGACTATGGGATGTATGCACACATGTGCATTAACATAAAACCTATCCGAGCTTTGTTAAAGGTAATAGAAATTATGACAAAATGTGGCATGTGGAGACAAAAGGTGTGTTGGTTCCCAAATCAATAGATTGTCAAACCCTAAAAGTATGCCAAGCTTTATGATCAGGTTCAACAAGTGATCTAACCAATGAACGGAATTAACCAAGATGGTTAGAATTCTCTACTCTTCAAGCTATGCTATGATATTATATATTGATCTACATGATCAATAGGTTATCTGCTGATTTGGATTAAGATCATGGATTGCTCAAATGGGATGATGGGATAGATTGAAGGATTTGATTGCATGGATTAGGATTGATTGCATTGGATAGGAGTAGATGGGGATGGTTGGATTGAATGTATATATGGATTGGATAAGATATGATTAGATGACAGATAGGATGATTGGGATAGAGGAATGGATGGGTTCCAATGAAAAGGGAGAACCAAGCCTTAGGAAAATGATGGAAGGATAAAGGGATCATTTGGATAGGAGAGATGGCTTTGGATGATGGATAGTGATGGGAGATAAGAGGAAGGGAGCTTGAAGGACTAGTTGTAAAGGACTAAGATGCCCCACACTAGATGAGGATTTGGGATTTGGAACATAAGGGCCCAAGATAGATTTGAAGGATGTAGAATGTGGATATTTGGATTTAGGTGGAAGGATGAGGGTTTGGGATTTGGAACATAAGGGCCCAAGATAGATTTGGAGGATGGGGAATTTAGATATTTGGATTTAGGTGGAGGGATTTTAGATTTAGGATGGGTGGAAGGAGTGACAACATCTTGAGCTTGGTAATGATACTGAACTAAATATACTTAGAATAATAAATCAATATTATTCTACACAACCTAAATGATAATGAAATGGTAATGCAAAATAGAAAATATGCTTAGAATAACACATCTATATTATTCTAAACATCTTAAATGATAATCAAATGATAATATCATACATGTCACATACAACAAAAGATCTGCTACTCAAGTGTGCATGAAGGGTCATCTCTTACCTTCAAAGTATCGAGTAATGCATTGTGATCAACACTATTAATTGTCCATAGTTCTTGTAAGATTTGGCTATGGAGATAGTCACCCAAGATCTAAAAGCCTATGTGAAACACAAAATACTCAAAAGATCAATATGACAAGAATAAATTGTATTCCTATCAATGAATGCAAAAAGAATCAATGGAGTTGGTTTACAATGTGTGAGAGACCCTTGGTTATATAGCCAAGGTGAGGCATAAGATGTCATAAGATTATGACAAACCGTGTCTTAATCTTATGATATGAGACAAGTTATCACAACTACCTATGTCACATGTGTTACAAGTCAAAAGATAAGATAACAACTAATGCCAACTAACACCTTCTAGAAAGAATATTAGGACCTGAGTAAACTTAACGTGTGAATATAAACCCTAAGTCCCTAGTAAGAGAATTAACTAGGTACACGACATTTATTCACACCAACACCCCCTCTCAAGTGCAACTTAGGGAGAAGATTATTATGCAAATGATGCAAGATGCAAAGATGGGTCTCACCTATTAGGCCATGTTAGGTACCCATGTACAAATAAAATGCAATCCTTCACAACCGATGAAAAGGAGAAAACCCAATGGGACAAAACTCCTCCGCAAAAGAGAGAAAAATAAGAAAAATGCTCTCAAAAAGATAAGAAGGACAAAACCTCATGTGAGGAAAAATTTCCCCCATAAGAGAGAAGGAAAAGAGACCATGAAACCTCCCTCAATGGTGAGTCCCTGCTCAAATTTCACAATGTCTAAAGTCCCCAATCTTAACTAAAGGAGGAAAATTAGAACAATGTGAAGACTAAAGTAGAGTAGACCAAAGATGATGATGAGTCCTCCAAATGCTGCTCCAAAAGAATTCCAAACTATAACAAGCACTGATAGAAAGAATCAAGTACCACTACAGAAGATTCCATCATAAACGGTGACTGAGCTGAAACTGTCAACTCATGAGTAACTACAAATTCTATCGATGAAGAACTATAGATGAATCCACACTGCAACAAGAATAAGTTCATAACCAATGAGACAACTGCACGAGTATCAATTAGACACTCTCTTAACAGATTGGTATATCCATATCACAACTTGGAGACAAGTACCAAGTCTCTAGATATAGAACCTAACTTCTGAAAACAGGTAGATTGCTTCCATAATAGGAGTGTCTATATGGTATCTAGTCCATCACACCAAAATGCATGTATAACCAGCCGCTGCATTTGCTATGTATATAGGAACTAACACTTGATACAAAGATCAATCTAAAGAAGCATGAAATACGAAAGAGTGCATTGAAATAGAAAGATTGTGACACTTTATTTTAGTGTGATTACAACATTAGAAGAGGAGAACTACAACAATCATGACACAAATATGGAAATGTTGATGAAGAAGCCAACCAAAGAAAATGCCCTGAAGAAGATGATCGTGAAAGATGCCCTCCAGTTGGATGTTAGTAGGAGCAACTAGCCCCTATTGGTTGTCGGTTGGAAAAGTAGACGATGCTTGACAAGGCTCAATCAGTAGGCAATTTTTTTTTCCTAGCTTACTTATTGAATTGCAATTTGTTTTTAAAAAAAAACTTAATTAAAAGTTTAATTTTAAAAACATTATTAAAAAAATTATTATTAAAATAATAAAGAAAATTATTTAATCTTTTGAAAATAACTTTAATAAAAATTAACAAAAAGAAAAAACATTATTTAAAAAAAAAACTTTATTAAAATATTAATAAAAAAATTAATTTTTTTAATTATTAAAATTAATAAAAAAGAAAAACTTTAAAGTTTTATTTATTAAAAACTTTTAATTAAAAATTAAAGAAAAACTTCAAAAAAAAATTTATATGAAGACTTTTATTAAAAAAGTTTTATTTAAAAAATTATTAAAAAAAATTGAAAAAACATTAGAAAAAAAAATTAAATTAAATTTTTTTTTAAAAAAATTTTAGGTGAGTCGACAAGGATGCCGCCCTATCGCTGCTTGCAGACTGAAGGGCCTGACAGGACCTGCGGTGCAGGTACTGTCAACTACCTGCGGTGCAAGTACTGTCAAGTACCTACGGTACCACAGGTCAAAATACCTTTTTTAAATTTTTTTTAAACTTTGTTTTCAAAATAAAAACTATGATTTATAAAAGAATTTTATTTTTAAAATTTTTTAAAATAAAATTCATAGAAAATTTTAAAAAAATTAATAAAAATCATACCTACCCAGGTAGGGTCGTACAACCCGCCTACTAATTTTTTTTAATCTTTGAGAGCAATTTTGTTCAAAATTGAATATTTGAAAGTCGATCTTAGGATTTTTGGGCCTTTTGAGTGTGATGGCAGGGTCGGTTTTGACCCAAAATTCTTTGAAAACATGGCTACCTTTTGGATCTGATAACCAACACCCAACTTCAAACCCTTGTAGATTTGGCCTTCAATGTCCAATTGGGACAAAACAAAGGGAAGATCTAACTTTCTCAGATGCTCCAAACATAATGGTTAGCTCATATCTAATGCAACAAGCTCCCAAAATGCACCTACAATACAATACTAAAAATGAACCCCCCAAAATATGGTATTTCTATCACACCTTTCTAATTCTCTAGATCATACAAAGATGCAAGAGAAGAGCATGTTCAATGCTTCAAGAAAATACAAGATTTTCACTCAAGATCTCCTAAAAGACTAACCAAAGGTACTCAAATTACTTTGATACCATATAAGATTTGGCTATGGAGATAGCCACCCAAGATCTAAAGGCCTATGGAAAGCACAAAATACTCAGAAGATTAATATGACAAGAATAAATTGTATTCCTATCAATGAATGTGAAAATAATCAATGGAGTTGGTTTACAATGTGTGAGAGACACTTGGTTATATAGCCAAGGTGAGGCATAAGATGTCATAAGATTATGACAAGTGTCTTAATCTTATGATATGAGACAACTTATCACAACTACCTAGGTCACATGTGTTACAAGTCAAAAGATAAGATAACAACTAATGACAAGTAACACATTCTAGAAAGAATCTTAGGACCTAAGTAAACTTAACATGTGAACATGTCCCCTAAGTCCCTAGCAAGAGAATTAGCTAGGTACAAGACATTTATTCACACCAACAATTCCTTTGTTCTTGGTTTGGCATGATATCTCGATAGCTTAACATTTGTTGCTATAACAAGGTGCAAATACATGAGAATGTTTTTGTGTTTCTCATAGTATTCAAATGCAAGTATGTCATTCTTTCTAATCATATGCATTCGCAACCAAGTTTTAGAAAAAACAACTGAACCTAGGTAGTGTAGGATACATGAGCCCATCATCATCTATCATTGATTGTGTTAGATTCTTTTTTCGTTCTACACATCATGCCAACCAATGGTCTAATCCCTCTTCATTCTCCTATGGTGCAAAAACTGCATAGACATGTCTTGATTGTACAAGATTTGAAAGATGGCTATAGTTAAGTGAACTTTCCATTTCATCTTCTAAAGAGGATTGTGTTGTAGATAAAGGGGTTAGATATTTTGGAATCCATGTATCTACTCACCCACTCGACTTGCATTGATCCCAATCACATTGAATACAATTTTGACAAAAATAAGCCAACTCTCATGTCCATATGGTCCATGCACTTGCATTTGAGCTTTGAAATAAATGCATATTTGAAGGTTCTCTGATTGTCTAACATTCCAATTTATCTCCCACTATTCCCTCATCAACCAACCAAAAGAACCTACACACTTGTGAATCAAGTGTCCATCCTCATGATAATGTATTACTACACCAATCAACAATAGAACATGCATCATTGAATGTTGCACCATCTTTGATATTCAACTATTCCTTAATTAGAGCTCTCTTCACACATGCTCACCTTTGCCATGCCTAGCTTAAAAAAACTCTAAATATGCGGTACACCCTTCTCTACATGCATCTTTCTCAACCAATAAAACATTTGAGCATTCTTGAATTGCCCTGTGTAGTTATCTGACCAAATGAGATGTCAACCCATTGCAATACCTTTTTCTTGCAAGAACTCAAAAAAAAATTCAAAACAATGTTTCACAAACTCAAATGAATGAGGTCTATCATCACTCATGTAAAAATTGTAATTCCTAATTATCTTCCTATCCTCTTCTATACTATCAGGGACACATCTATATGTTATGTGGACAAAAATAGAAATTTGAATAGAATTTTAATATTGTGATTATACCTCATTCTATGGTTGCAATGTGTAATTTTCGGAAAAATCAACTATGGATATAATAGTTCTAATTGGGAAAGAGTCCTTACACATCCTAAATTTCCAATCCAACCACTACAACCTGTGGCTATGCCTTGCATACTTATAGAAAATATTTCTCTTAAAATCAGAAATAAAATTAGCAATGCTTACCTCTCTTGTAACCAACTCGCATCTAGAACCTTCACCTCCACTCTTCAAACCATATTTGACTAACTCAAACCTTTTTTTCTCAACAATATTGTTAGCAAAATCATGTTCTCTTCCCTCATGAAAATATGTTACAAGCTTCTATAAACCACCACATTGCAAACACGTTCATTTAAATAGGTGTTTCTATAAAAAAGCAAACCATCACCTCTAAAACATAAAAAAATGAATCTAATATGTCCCTGGATGACTTGGCGAGTTGCATTGCATGACATTCCTACAACATTTCATTAGTATGCATGGTAGAACGAATATAGCATAATAATTCATAATACATTGAAAACTCAACGTGGTATTTACATGTATTAAAAATATTAATAGGTACACAATAAAATGGTGTATATGACTCAAAATCCCTTTCTAAGATTTGCAAATTTGGATGTGCTTCACAAAATTGTTTTTACAATATTGTTTGGCTACATTTCAAGAAATGTTTAGGATGTGGTGTGTGATCTCGATTTCCAATTCTTAACTTTAAAACATCTTTTAGATTCGGTGATACTCATGATTGAGAGTGCCAAAAATTTTCAATTTCATTCTTTACATTATTGATTAGCTTCTTATCAACATGTGGAAGCCTCCTAGTAAAATCCCATGTATCATTTTGAAGAGGACTATCGAGTTTTCCCCTTCTTAAGAGTGCTCTAGATGGTGTTTATGATTTAGATTTAAATCAATACAAGTTTGTCTCATTAAACAAGTCTTTCTCAAATGATGGCTTACTAATGATGTTGTGATCACTCTACGAGAAACTAATTTATCTTTTTCCTTAATAGTCTTTCCAATAGAAGTTAGAGCATTAATTTTTTTTTTACAATAATACTATTTTTTTGACTTTTTGGCCTAACATAAATCTTCAATTTCTTTAATAATAGTCTCATTTTGTAAGGCTTTATAAATTGCACAAAAATTTGACATTATTTGGTTAATGTCTTACCAGAAAAGTATTAATTGAACATAGTGGTGGCACACAACTGAACCATTTGTGATGGCCTTTTTTCATCAAGATTATCTATTATGTTCTCATCTATTGTAACCATTTAGGGGTTCTTGAATGTTGGAAATTTTCATTGGGTTCATTACAAATAGATGAATTTAGGATTTCATTTTCTTCTTTATAAATATCATCTCTTCTTGCAAAATTAGGAGATACATTGACATTCATTGTTTCATTTTCACCTATTTTATGTTGAACACTAATATTTTCACTTCATTGTTCAAATGTTTTGAATTTCATTTTCATGCTTAGCATTTACAATTTCATGTTCAACATTTTTCACATCATTTTCATGTTGTAAAGTTTCAATTTTAATTTCTTCTTCAATATTTTCAAATTCAATATCATGGTCACTTTGAACTTCACTTAAAGGTAAAGAGGAGCCTTCTCCTTGAAGAGAATTTGAGATACCTTTTCTTTCCAACCTCTCTCTCTCTCTCTCTCTATATATATATATATATAATTTTAATATCCCTGCCACCCTCTCTCTCTTTGATTTCTCCCTCCCTCCCTAGCTAGATAACTCTCTATCTCTCTCACTCCCTCCCTTTCTCTCAAGTCTCTCTCTCCCTCTCAAGTCGCTCTCTATCTCTCTCTATCTCTTTGTTCTCTCTCTCTGTCTTAGGTCTCCCTTGGGACTCTCTCTTAGGTATCTCCCTCTCTCTCAATCTCTCCCTCTTAACTCTCTCTCTCACTCCAATCCCCTCTCAAGTCTCTATCTCTCTTAGGTCTCCCTCCCTCTATCCCTCTCACCCCCTCTCATGTCTCTCCCTCCATTTATCCCTCCTACCATCTCTCTTAGGTATATCACTCCCTTTATCCCTCCAACCCTCTCTCTCTAGTTTCTCCCTCCCTACCTAGATAACTCTCTCTCTCTCTCTCAGCTCTCTCTCTTCCTCCCTCTCAAGTCGCTTTCTCTCTCTCTCTCATCTCCCTATATCCCTCCCATCATATCTCTCTTTGGTTTCTCCCTCCCTCCCTACCTAGATAACTCTTTATCTCTCTCCTCCTCTCTCCCTCCACCCCTCTCTTATGTCTCTCTCCCTCCCATTTATCCCTCTACCCTCTCTCTCTTGGGTATCTCCTCCCTCTACCTCCCACCCCCCTCTCTCTCATGTCTCTCCTCAGTCATCCCTCCTACCCTCTCTCATTAGGTATCCAGATCCCTCTATCCCTCCTACCCTCTATCTCTTTGGTTTTAACCTCTCCCTACCTAGATAACTCTCTCTATCTCTCTCCTCCCCATCTCTCTCTCTCTCTCTCTCTCCCTCCCACCCTACCTAGAAAACTCTCTCTCTCACACACACTCCAACCCCCTCTCAAGTCTCTCCTGGTTCTCTCCCTCTCTCTCAAGTCTCTCCCTCTCAAGTCTCTCTCTCTCTCACTCCAACCCCCTCTCACTAGTCTCTTTTGGGTTTCTCTCTCATCTCCCTCCCTCTATCCCTCCCACCCCATCTCTCTCATATCTCTCCTTCCATCTATCCCTTCTACCCTCTCTCTCTTAGGTATATTGCTCCCTCTATCCCTCCCACCATCTCTCTCTCTCTTTGGTTTCTCCCTTCTTCCCTACCTAGATAACTCTCTATCTCTCTCCCTCCCTTTCTCTCATGTTTCTCCCTCTCAAGTATCTCTCTCTCAGGTGTCTCTCCCCCCTCTTTGATCTCCCTCCCTCCATCCCTCTAACCCCCCTCTCATGTCTATCCATCCATTTACCCCTACTACTCTCTCTCTCTTAGGTATCTTGCTCCCTCTAACCTTCCCTCCCTCCCTACCTTGATAACTCTATCTCTCTCCTTCCCTCTTGTTGATGTTCAAAACAACACAACAACATTAAACAAAATATTACTATTCTATTTCTCCTGAAAGAGAAAGAAAACATATAGTAATCTAACTCCCAAGGTCCTGGTAATCGGTTCTCAATTATGCTAATTTCACTCAGTGGTTGATATAACCATAATGTTCAAGGGGTCTTTGCTGGTATCAAGAAACAAGACTACACAACATCTAGTAGTCTACGTTGGGGGGGATTTAAATAAAAGAAAAAGATGAAACAAAGCTTTAATCAAAGAAACATGAATAAAATCCTTACGTATCTAGACATGTAGATCAATAATGAGTGTTCATTCTACCTAACCATAATTAAATCAAGATGCAATCCATAGAACAAACTACACTACTGCATACATCCATAATGTTAATTCAGATATCATCAACGTTCACTAAACTTATTTCCAACAAACCATTCACTCATCATCCAAAACGTAGATCAAATGAATAAAATAACAATTTAATTCACAGATAATCCAATGATATGACCTTGAATCCAGTTCCTTCTATTGACTTTCATCAAATAAAGAACAATTAAGCATAGCAAAACCACTAGAGTATGGATTAATCATATATCATTAACCTTATCAAAATGGATCCAAACTTTCAAAATCCTGATATGAAAACGTATAAGAACTGTAAACTAATCAAGCCTTTTACTGAAATTTTTAGAGTATCTTTCTAAAACACTGAAATCCTAGATCTAGTTTCTATCCTCTATCCTCAGGTGGTTGATCTTTCTTCAATTAGTCGACCTTTACAAAGTGAATTCTAAAAGTACATAAAGGATGCCACATGCACAAATTTCTCCATTATCAACCAAGATCCATAATTCATGGAGTCGGAACTGAACACAAAAGTGGACTAATGAATCCTTGTTTCAATGCTGATCACTCCATTGTGCAAAAAGGGAAATCTGATACTTCAAGAAGGAAGTGAAACCCATGGATCAAACTCAAGGTTGAACTTATGTCAAGATCCACAAAAAGAGGAGAAGAGCATATAGAGCATGGTGAAAAGAGTCAGTCACTTTTGCACTGAATAGTCAAGAATATACTCGTCAAAATTGGAGAACATATGTTGAAGAGTACCCAAATCCAGCCCATCCAACCAATCACCTTCAAACTTGATTATTTCAAACTCTGTTGAAACCAACTTTTGCATCTCCTTTAGCTTGATTAGCTCCTTTCTGGCAGTTCTCACCTCCTCTCGGATATCCATAAATTGATCTAACAATAAATTCTCCCCATCATCTCCTTTCTGCATGATTTCCTCAAACCTACCCCCCCATTTCTCTCTTAGTTTATCCAAAGATAGGCCTTCTTTGTTGGAGGAATCTGAGTTGATTAAAATAGCCACAACTGCCTCTAACTCAATCATCTGTTGATTCAAGTCTTTACTCTTTTCTCGCACTTCTTCTTGATGTCCATGCATAGCCCTAGACTTGTATCTTATGATTCTCACAGTTTTCTCCACAAAATCTTCATCACCAAGCTCAAGAATTGAATATTCTATCTAGGTGGATTTGGGAACTTTACTCACGTCTTCAAGAATTTTAACTTATTCCTTATATTCATCATCTTGCTTGTACAAATCCTTAGCCTGCTGGTCTAGATCTTTTGCTAATTCAAGAGTAGCTTTATGAATCTTAGAACCCTCAACAAGAACATCATCAACCGCCTGGTTGAGCTTATCCAACAATTTATCCATCATTCCCACCTTGCTTTTCACTTGAATCAAATCATCAGCTTCCCTCTTTGTTAACAAAATTGGGGATTCAGGAAGAGCTGCTTGTTGAGAAATGGGACTTGAAAAATCTTTCAAGAAACCATGGAGTTGATCAAATTGAGCCTATAGCTCATCCTTCCTTTGTTTATCCTTAACCATCCGGGATTTTGTTGAAGAGGCCACAATATCAATCAAACTCATCTTCTGGTTTCTCGTAGGCTTTCCCAAATTTACTGCCCCCAACTAATAATCTATGATTTGCATATCATCACGACTCTTCTCAATTATAGGTACGGTACATTCAGCAATGATCTCTCCAGCATCAGTAAGCCTAGTAGAGTGAAGAACCCGAGCCTTCTTCTTAGGTTTCTCTTTCCCAATTTCTTTCATCATTTCTTCCCAATTCAACAGTTGTGGTTGAACAAATTGTTCCTTCTCTAAGTCTAGTTTTAGCCAAGTAGAAGCAATAGGAGTAGTGGTTGCCTGGGCTGAAGAAGAGGCAACAGTAGTGGAAGAAAAAGGTTTCAACAATGTAAGCCTTGGTTGAGAATCAACCTCCTGCACATTTTCTTGATCACCTTGCTCCCTTTCCTATGCCAACTTTTCTGCTTCCCCTTTATCCTTTTGATCTTGCAGTCTCTTAGCCTCCAACTCCTACTTCAAGCATTCCTCTTCTATTTTCTTCTATTCTAACATTTCATCCCGTTGCTTCTTCAGCTCCTCAACATAGTCCCATGCCTCCTTGGCATTCTTTGCATGTTCAGCAATCTCAGTAGCCTCTTTTTCCTTGTTCAAATGTTCTTGCTCTTCCTTTTTCCTATAAGCCTCTTCTTGTGCTTTAAGCTTAGCTTCAATAGCTTCTTTTTCTCTTCTTTATTGAGCCTTTTCCTCTTCAAGGTCATGGATTTTCTGTTGCATTATCAACCTATCCCTTTCTTCTTGAATTTTGAGCTCCTGCTCCTTTTGTTGTTGTTGTTGAGCCAATTCATCAACTTTGACCTTATCTTCCAACTCCTTCTGCTTGACTACCAATTCAGATTGTGCATTGGCCTCCTCCTCCTGTTGCTTAGCTGATGCCTCGGCTTGTGCCTTAGCATCAACTACTCTTTTCACCTCTTCAAAGAGTTTCCATTGATCTTCCTCAGTCAATACGTACTCAGTCCTTGCATCATCTATCATATCAAAAGATGTTAATGTCGGATGATCTTTATCAGATGCATTCTTTTTCGAATCTATTTCTATATTATGTATCTCAATTTGACCCTCCATTTTCTTTAAAACTTCTACTTCACTATGGAGAGGTCCCTTTGGTGATTCTTGGCCCAATTCTTGTGCATCAGAGGGCTGAATAGGTGCTTCCCCTACAATAGATGCAGAAGCACCCACCTCCGCAGTTGTTTCATCTTCCTATACCTCTGGAAGATCTTGAGGAACCACCTCTTCTTCTTGTGCACTAGAAGGCATAAACTCTAAAGGTTCCTTAGGTTCCACCCTTCTCTTTGCCCTTTTATATCCTTGGGTGGTACCTGCAGCCTTCCTCTTCTTAGATGATGTAGCCTCGGTCTGATTAGCCCTCAAACTCACCCATTGAATACTCCTATTGAGCACTGGTCTTGCAATCTGCATTATGTCAATTGTCTCATCTGCATTCCAATCTATTGGATCAAGATCCTTAGTTCCAGTCTGCATCATACCCAGGATCCAAAACTATCCCATCATCGGATAATGTGTCAGGAATGTCTTCTTTTATCCCAAACTCAATCATAAGTGGGATAGGTATCCTTTCATAATTCTTCCTCCTAAGATCATATTCATCTTGCAAGTCCTCCCAAAAATCCTCTAACATATTGAAGTGCTTGTCAAAGACACTGGGGAGCAAAGCCCTCATCTTGTGCTTGGGGTCATAGCATTTCCTGGCAGTGTACAAGCCCAACTTCAAATAAATTAATTCATCACAAACAACCTTACCTGCCTGAATGTGTGGACAACAAAAGGCCCCCAGCTTCATTGGAAACTTATGGCACCCAGTCTTATGTTTGTTGCTAAACTGGAGATTCACAGCCAAGGCTTGATAAATAAATTCCATTAAAATAATCTTATCCCCACAACATCTAGGTAGAAAATTAGGGTGACCAAAAAATCCTGCTATCCTGAAGTAAATGAATGTGGGGTACTGGATAAACCAATGTCCCCACTCATTCACAAAAGTCATTGCCTCCCTGCTAAGCCTATACCCAACATCACCATTAAGCTTGTTAATAATGGCATAAAGAAAGGCATCATTAACCCTACTATAATGTTGCTCAGATGCCTGCAAGGTGAGCTAGTTATAATACTCCCACACCTTCTTCTGTCCTTGGGCTTCTCCCAATATACCCATTGTTTGAAGTCCAGGAAAAATCCCCACTTGGGCAAATGCATAGACTACATAGAGTTCATAAAGAAACGCCTGGTTTCTCTCACCTTTATCATCTGATTGTGAATGCTATCGGATACTATCATTGACTAGTCAAATTGTTGCCTCCCATCCAAAATAGATTGGATAAAAGGAAACATCCATTCCTTAAACAGTGAAGCATCCCTTTTCCCAAACAGCCTAGAGAGGAACATGATTATATCTCAAATTTCTTTAATAAATTCCACCCTCTTAGGCTGGTCTGGAATCTTGGTCAGAGACTTCTTCTCTACCCTCATCCAATTCTTATTCATATGAAATCTATTCCTCTCCTTGTTAGCACTGTAAAGCTTCAAAGCCTCCACCTCGTTCAATTGTTTAGGATTCTTGGGATCAGGCATATGAAATAGGAATTTGATTGTTGGAGGCATGAAATCAATAATGACATTACCCTTTACATCCATGCACTGCCTAGTAGCAGGGTTATATGCTCCAACTACTGCAAGAATTAACTTTGGACATTGGACAGATAGGGGAAAGAGTGCAACATGTTCCAATCCTGACTGAACAATCCTTTCTATCCTTCCTGTGACCTAGTCCTCAGTGAATGTCTCCTCATGCAATTCTTCATAGTTAAAAGGACCCAAATTGGTGTCAGTAATATCAGTCCAGTCGGAGTCAATTTTGCTAGCTATGAGGACAGCCTCCCTATGCTTACATCTCAAGGTATATGGGAGTTGTTCCACTTTGATCTTCTTTGGCCTAGCTCCTTGCCATGAAGTTTCACCTGGCTATCTCCTTTGAGAGGCCTCATCTGATGCTCCCAACATCTCTTAATACCCTGCAGTAATTCCCTATGTTAGATGAACAAAGCATCTAAGTTAGTCAATCATATAATCATTGCTCCATCCTCCTAAGATAACATTTGGTCAAACTATTCCTTTATCGAAGGTGGAACTGTAGAAGCATTAGGCATAGACAATGTTTCTTATCATGTGGCGGGACCGGGATCGGAACTATACAAGGAGAAAAAAAGTGTCAGAAGCGGGAACAGAATGAGAATCAGAACCAACACAGGTTCGGAGGCGGAACTGGGATCAGAACAGAACTGAAACATGGTCGGAGGTAGGACAGGAAGGGGAATCGAACTAGAAATAAAAGTTAGCTCCCAAGTTCAACTTCCTCTTTGGATCTGGGTCCGACCCAGAGTAAAGATTTGATGACATCATAAGGATGAATGAGAGTGGATCAATTCCAAAAAATGAAGAGTATTCAAAACAAGGTGTTCATCTGAACCATAGACCCTAGGTCACATGGGCCCCAAAGGAAACTAGAAATAGCTCAGCTTAACCCTCCAACAACTCCTCTGTAAAAAAGTCATTAAAACCATAGAACAGGTTATATTGCAAAACCCTAATTCGCTCGATACCCTATTTGCCAAAAACTAGGGCACAACGAGAAACCCGTATGAACAACCCAAAACTAACATGAGAAAACTAGAACAGGGTCCCAACAACAAAATTCATTACCCAAGCAAGGCAACCCCTTCAAAATTGAAACCCTAGTCAAAACTAGAGCGCGACAAAACAAACCCTTCACGAAAGCAACAGTAGAACAAATGACAAAACCAAAAAAAATGACAACGACAGACAAACACCAAATGAAATGGAATGAAAAAGAAAGAACCAAGCAGACAAAACAAAAAGAACATAAACAAACATGAACCAAGTGAACAAATTCACAGAATAAACCCTCCTACGAATACGTTAAGACAACACAAGTGAAAGAACAAAATGGGAGAAAGAAAAGCAAAAGAAACCTACCTAAAAAATGCTCCTTAGGTTTGACCAGAAATTCACCAAGATTCGCTCCGCAATTCACCCCTGTGATCAAATCAATTCTCTCGAGACTTTCCTAGCCATGGTTTGCTTAAACAAATCGCATAATAAAAACAATGAGGTAATTTAAGCATACTTAAACCTTTAATCGTTAATTCACGCGTGCAAACAGACTGCATTTAATGCCATAAATGTGGAAGATTGGGGACAAAGCCAACGACGTGATCAGACAATTAAGTCAAGTCAATGGAACATCAAATAGGTAAGGCGGACGCGAATTTGGGATCAGAACTAGACAAGGAAACTACACAAAGTTCCATATTTCATTTCCAACCCCAGATCTGACCCCGACAAAAGGACCGACTAGCAAGCATAAAACGGAGACGGGAGCAGAGACAAAAATCAAAATGGAATTTTCACAAAGTTTGAAGTTCCATTCTGGTTCTGGATCCAGTCTCAAAAAAAGGATAAAACAACACATGAACAAGGGAAGTGGGAATGAAACGAACACCAGACCCAGCCCAAACAAGAAGAAAGCGAGAAGGAAAAAAGAAAAAGAGCAGAGACGAAGTCGGGATGGGAACACAAAACGGAAACTTGAAAACTTCCCATTTAATTTCCAACCTCGGTTCCGATCCCGCATGAGAAAACAAACAAAAACACAAGGAAATGACCAATGGAACAAAGAAAAAAAATGAGAAAGCAGAGTCGGAGCTATAACTTTATCTGAACTAGAAACCTTGTGACAGTTCCGCGTCTAGATTTGGTTCCAGTCCCACCTCCAACAGAACAAAAGACAGACTTAGGAGCAAAAACAAAGAACTCCTAAGACCCAACCAGACAACTAAAGATAACCAAAACAAAAGAAAAGGGGGACCCATTTTGTTCCAAAATAAAACAAAATGGGGTGGTTATGCAAAGCATAACAAATGGCGTCTCAGCTGGGAAAAATGGTTTACCCATTTTTAAGATATTGAAGAATTCAATCACCCAAAACATATAATTCATGAAACATGTTAACTCAAGTGTGATCAAAATATTTAAGTAAAGTAGAGTTGGAATCTCAGATGTAGAACCAACATAAACTACCGCTTGAATCTGAGTGTGTGCATGCTTATGGTCCATCCTTCTTTATTTGAGCTTTCTCCACACCTAAACAACTATATCTACGATCCAAGCTACATGGGTTGAGTCATTGAACTGTCATGCAATGAAATCCTGGGTATTGCTTTGCTACCAGTCAGGCATCCATAGCCCTAACGGAGATACCTCTAGTTCTCTCAAAGCATTGCTCTACTGCCAGTTAGGCATCCATAGCCCCGATAGAGATACTTGAATTACCCATTTAGTATTGAGTTTGCCTTTATTTTAGTGCTTCTCTTCTTTTTTTTCTCTTTTACAGGCCTTATTTGCAAAAATTATTTTCAAAAACCTTCTCAATACAAAGACTTTAATAGTCTGAGATGTGGGTTGAGAACTACAGTGGATCCTATGACAGTCTCGGGGAAACATATTTTTCACTTGAATCTAAGATATAATCACCCTGAGATGAATAGGCACTTTATAGTTGGATGTTTTATCTATTTTGTGATAGATTTCAATGATAGTTCAGGAGGTTATCTACAATATACCTTACTCCTAATAACCTTCATACTCATGCTAAAATGACCATAAGGCATGAGCTTTAGAACAAAATCTTTCGACACATATGCCCAAAAATGCCTAAACCAATTTCTCTCCTAGTGCCCACAGTATTCTTTGAATAACAACCCCAATGTTTTAAGATAGAAAGAAAAGAGAATCCCCAAAGAAAATAGCAAGACAGACACAAGACAACAAAGGAAATAAACAGAAAGAAAGAAAGAAAGAAAGAAAGAAAGAAACAAACAGAGCAAAGAACCAATAATTACACAAATACATATATATAATAAATTCAGAAACTCAAACCTTTACGTGTTGAAGTAATGTTTGAGAAACTGCCCATTGACTGGCAATGGAACAGGTTCTCCCGTCAAGGTGCTCAAATGAAAAGCGTTCTCACCCAAGATCTCGGCCACTTGATACAAACCTAGCCAGAGTCTATCAAATTTCTGGTGATCACCCTTTTTCTCCTTAGCCTTGTCCCACAACAACACCAGATCTGAGATTTTGAATGCCATAATCTTAGCTCTTTTGTCAAACCAACGTTTGACAATAGCCTGATGTTTGAAAAACTGATGTAGAGCAGCGTCTCTCTGTTCTTCCATGTTTAAAAGGTTGTTTAGTCTTACCTCAATCCGGTCATCTCTTGTATAAAACTCCTGCATGAACTGAAGAACAGGTATCTGTAAGTGTATGGGGAAAATCGGATCTTGGCCATAGACCAATTTAAAAGGGGAACTTCCTAGAGCAACCTTAATACAAGTTCGATCTGCCCATAAGGAAAATATTAACTGGGTATGCCAGTCTCTAGGATTACTTTCAAGTAATCTCTTTATCACTTCTAACAAATTCTTGTTAGTGGATTCTGCCACACCATTTCCCTAAGGATAATAGTTAGAGGAATACTTCAAGATGATTTTATGTTCGTAGTCCCTTTGTATAAATTTAGCAAATGAAAAGGCAGGGCCATTGTCACATACCAGGGAAAACGAGACTCCAAACCTAGTAACGATATTTTCAGTGAGAAATTTGATAACCACCTCAGTGGTGTTGTTCTTGCATGGCTGAGCCTCAGTCCAATGGGTGCAATAATCTATAGTAGTTAGGATGAATTTGTGTCCTACAGAAGAATTAGGATTGATTACCCCAACAAAATCCAGTGCCCATTGGGCAAATGGTCTTACCTCATATACTAGTTGTAGAGGCATTGTTGGATTAGGTTCCTTTGATGCAAAAGTCTAACATGTATGACATGTCTTGATGTGTTGATGTGCATCCCTGAACACATGGGGCCAATAATACCCTGACCTAAGGATTTGATGAGCCAAAGAATCTGTTGATTTGTGTCCCATGCCATGCCTACCATGGAATTCAGCCATGGCATGCTTGGCTTCTTGCTAATCCAGACATCGCAAGTACACCCCCTCATAATTTCTTTTGTATAGAGCCCCTCATTTGAGCATGTAATGAGCACTCTTCATCCTCAGTGCCCTCCTCTAGGTAGCTTTCATTCCTTCTAGGCATCTATTATTTAGAAGGAAGAAGATCAAGTCAGTATACCATGGGTCCTTGGTAAATGAGTGCACAATATATTGCTGACAGGTAATATTATTTTCAACCTCTACCATGGCCTTTGATAAACCTTGTCCTCAGACAAGTTTCATTGGATGGATCTCTAAATCATACTCTTGCAGGATAGCCATCCATTTTCCTCTTCTTTCCCCCAATTCACTTTGCATAAGGAGAGACTTAATCACTGGACCAGGCACTATAGCAATAACTTGGCTTCTCAAAATGTAATGCCTAAACTTTTTTACTACTCTTACCAATGCAAAGGCCTATTTTTCCAAGGGTGGGTACCTGACTTCTGCATTCTTAAATGGTGAGCTCATGAAGGCAATTGGTCTTTCATCTCCTTCACCTCTGCGTTGTGTTAGGATTGATGCACATGAATGATCATATGCAAATGAATAAATATAAAAGGGCTTTAGGTAATCTGGGTTGGTCAAGACTGGTGCCTCAGATATTGATTGCTTAATCTGTGAAAATGTAGATTTAGCCTCATTACTCCATTCAATCTTAGCATCTTTCTTCATCATCTCGTTGAGGGGTTTGACAATTTCTGCGAACCCTGTTATGAACTTCCTTATGAAATTAATCCTCCCAAAGAAGGACCTCATCTCCTTTTTACTACCTGGCATGGTCAATTTCAAAATAGCTCAACTCTGTCGGGATCTATGGATATTCCATTTTCTGATATCACATGCCCTAGAAGTTTCCCTTCAGAAACTCCAAAGACACACTTCTTGGGATTTAGAGATACTCCATAGCTGATACATCTTTTAAGGACCTTTGCTAAATTAGCAGCATGATCCTTTCTTTACTTGGAAAATATTATCAAGTCATCAACATATATAATAATACACTTACTTATAAGATCTTTAAAGGCCACATCCATTGCATGCTGAAAGGTAGCTCCAGTGTTAATGAGGCTAAACGACATGCGTCTATAGGAAAATGTCCCCCACTTTGTAGTGAAGGCAGTCTTCATCCTATCCTCATGACTGACAAGCACTTGGTTATATCCAGAATAGCCATCTAAGCACAAAATCATCTGGGATCCATTAACAGTTTGTAATACCTCATCAAGAGAAGGAAGTGGATAGTTATCCTTCTCTAAGGCCTTGTTCAGATTCCTGAAATCAACACACAACCTAATCTCCCCACTTTTCTTACGTACTAGAACTAGATTGGCAACCCACATGGAGTGCCTTACTGGGAAGATGATTCTTGCTGATAAAAGCTTTTGCACCTCCTTCTATATTAAAGGATCGATCAAAGCGTTGATTGGGCACTGCTTTTGACGAAAGGGCTTGGCTTCTGGCTTTAGCGGTATTGTGTGTGTGATCACAGAGGTGTCAAAAGTATTCAAATCTTCATAACTCCAGGAAATTGCTGCAATATCTTCTTTTAACACCTTAATTATTTCATTTCTAATCTCCTTAGGGAAGATCTTGCTTATAAGGACATTTCTTTCAGGGCCCAAATCAGCTAGATTGATGGACTCATACTTCCCCCCTTCACTCTTCGTTAGCACTCTCTCACAAGCCCGAGGATCATAATCAAATATCCTTTCTAAGGCTACCATCCCCTTGGGGATGTTGTTACTCTTTAAGTTCATTACTCCTTCTGTATCACAATCTTTAGGTTCCCATTCTCCCTGATCTCTATCTGATTCATCTATGATTTATCCTTCAAAGACATTTGAACTTTCCAAGAAGGCAAGTATGTGTTGGTCATCCTCAAAGACCTAAAAATTCCGAAAATTATCAGGGACTGTTGGGATTGAGACTAGCTCAACTGAAAATCTATTCAATTTGGAGTCATGCATGGGCTCCAAAGTACTAACAGTAACTATCAAAGCATCTGTAATCTGATTTTGCTCCCTAGGAATTAGAGTAATTTCGAAAGAATCAAAGTCCTCAATCAGATTCCAAACCCTATTTCTGTAAGCAACCAATCTTTTATTATGGCAAGTATATTGGCTACGAACCTGTTTGATGATGACTTCATAATCCCCCATCACCATAAGAGATGCAACCTTCTTTTGATGAGCAAACATTAAGCCCCTAGCAAGTGCTTCGTACTCTGCCACATTGTTTGTGCAACCAAACTGTAGCCTATAGGAAGCAAAGTAAGTCTTCCCCTTTGGATTAGTTAAGTCCACCCCTGCTCCACTTCCTGATTTGGACTTGGAGCCATCAAATTTCAGGATCCATAATTGATTTGAGGTTGGGATCTCTTTCTTTTTCTGGCCTACAGTCTTTTGCTTGGCAGAAGTATATGGCAGCTCAGACTGGTGTTGATCATCCACACTTGAAGGCAACTGGGGGCACAGTTCATCAGAAGATTCCCATGAATTGAAAATTTGTTCAGGAAGTGATTCCTGAACCTCCCCTTGAGCTAGGTCATGATTTAGTACTTTTGTCACCAATGCCCTAGGCATTGGAAGTGTTTAGGGGGTAAGTGTAATTGGCAAAGACTGAGATTCCTTAGTCTCAAGTGGTAATTTAGAACACAGAACCTGAGTCTGCTTGAGTTGAGAAGATGATTCCCTCTGAGCAGAGCCAACTCTCGTAAGGATAGTTGCATCCTTAGCTTGAAATGGAAATTCATTAGTAGGGGCTTGGGGTTGACATTCACCAGTTTCTTCTAGCCTGGAGACATGTTTTAAAATATCTACACAGGGTTGGCAAGTTAACTCATAATGGTTCTAGTAATGCACCCTACACCAATTAGGAAGTAGGAGACTCCACATATCGACCTCCTCTCCCAGTACCAGCCTATCTTGTTGTAATTTCCTTATTAGGACTTGTTGATTAACAGTAATCATTGGGTCATTTTGCTGTAAAAGGGGTGAGTCATCATAATGAAGTACTGAAAAGGTCATGATTTCCTCCTGTTTGTAAACTCCTATCTCGGTTTCGAAATAGGCTACCTCATTAGGGGAATCATATTCAGTGATCATGTGTTTGAGCCTGGGCTCACTTTCAATTCTGATCTGGCTTGCTATTCCTTTCAAGGGCAGCCACATGTGTGAGAAATCCAAAGACAAATATCCACCTAGGCTTTTCATCAGGTCTTTGTTCAAGAGCATCCCATAGGTTTCTGGGATATTTGCAACTTGGATATCCACATAAGTTTGGATCCTTGGATAAGATCCAATCTTTACATGGATATTTTTTAGCTCTCCTACCACATTAACTTCTATTTTATCTAACTGGATAACCTTTTTATTTGTCTAGAGTGGGCTCAGACCTAACTTCCTACAAATGGAAAAGGGCATGACATTCCCCGATGCCCTAGAATCCAGCAGACAGTTATGTAAATTCTTTCCAAAAATTCTCAGACTTAGCAAGAAAGGTGGAGTACCAGTCTTACCTTTATAGAGAGTTGCATTCATCTCATTAGCAGGAGTCACCTTTTCTCTTTCTTTTGACCTGTCTGCTTCCCCCAAGGCTTTCAACAAGATTTCCTTTTGAGTCGGGCACCATTTCAAAATATCAAAGAAAGACATTGAAGTCTTTTGCCTCTGCATCTTTGTAATAAAATCAAATTTTGAATAATTCCTAACCTAATATTTAGGAATTGAAAATGAATTACCTTTGTTCTGAGAATCTAATGGTCCCTTTGGTGGTGGTGGATTATTATCCGCATTCTGATTTGGCGGGACAATATTATTAGGAGGGGCAGAGGTCGTGAATGGCCCTCTATTCTGATTTCTAAGGAAATGGCCTCCCTTGGTTTGGAAGGCTTGGGCATTGTACACATCTTCTATTACTTCATTGTCTTCCTAGTTGGGAAATAGAAGTTATTCCTCAAAGATATCATATGCCATGGTAGTATCCTTAATCCACTAGATTTGTTGGATATGTAGACACACAAAATTAGCATCATGCATAATCATATTCCATTCAACAAATAAATCAAGTTTATTTATCAATCTCCTAAAGTCATCAGCTTAAATCAAATAAATCAAACTTGATCCTATCATCATCCCTTTAATTAAATAAATCAAACATCTATTTAATTAAATCCAATGCATCTTCCATCCTTCTTGATTTAAATAAATCAAATATTCAAGTCAAAGAGGTCAAACATCCTAATCATCATTAATTTAATCTAACCATGATTAAATGCTAATCTTACCCACTTGCATTCTCTAGATTATGCCACTTGCACAAATAAATCCATTTATTGATTTATTTAAAATCATCATTTTCACTCAACATAACATTTATAGGAATATTCCCTCAAGTTTGAAAAATATGACAAGTTGATTTGTCCCTCCAACATTGCATTTATTGCTCATTTTCTTGTCCCCTCTCAAAATTTATTGCAAAATTTGATTTTGAAGTTCCTCTCATGGGCACATTTCCCAAATCTTGCACATTCCTTGGCCTATCACAACTTGACAAGTGTCCTCCTTTCATTGGTCCAATATTTGTCCCATCTATCCATTTGGCTGTTCCTTCTCATCCAAATAATCTATAAATGGAAAGTTGATCATCATCAAATCCCTCCACAATTCTCATCTACATCTCGTGTAAAGTCACTCTCTTCAGGAGAACTGATTTTTCCCACCATCACTCCACAATCTTAGCATTTCATCTCCAAGATCATGCAAGGTCACTCTCTTCATTTGAGAAATGATCTTGTCCATCATTATCATTAGCTTATCTAAAGGGGTTGGGAAAGGGCTATTTTCCATATCAAAATAGCACCAATCCCCCATAAGATCAAGTGTTTGCTTCGTTTAAGAATAAGGAGTAGTTATTTTTGTTGTATTTGCTCAAGTATTTTATCTTTTTCTTTGTTCTCTAACAATGCAAATCGATTTTATGGGGGATTCTTATTCTGATCTTGCATTTTTAGGCTAACGATGTAATTTGTTTGCTTTGATTCGTGCAAGTTTGCAGATTAGGGATCTACATTATGGCACTAGAACGAGGGCTGGACCTATAGTCTTTATATTTATTTAACTCTTTTTATTTCACACATCAAACAAAAAATTAAAGTTTATGTTTTTGTTTATTTGATATCGATCGCTGCAATGGAGAGGAATATAAAGTCTTTGTCTTTTGTTAAGACTGTATTTTCTTTCTCTCGAATCATGGTTGGATTCATATGTTTTGATTACAACTCTTGGTTGGACTAATATTCTACAGATGAATTAGAATTTTGCTAAAATTTTGAATATTATATGCTGTCATATCATTCATTTTTTTTAACTGTCAAGAGAATAGAAAACATAATTTCACATTCAAGCCCTATTTAATATGATCCACATTGGTTCTTCTTGGGCCCTTTTGCTGCTTGTTTCACATCTCTGAGTTCTTTATCTTCTTCAATTCTTCAAGCTTTTAATGGATTTGTCAAAAGCTGATTCATTTAACATCAAGTTTATGTCAAACTTATTCTTGTACTTTCACATATTTTCCTAAATCCAATATAGGTTCTTGAGCTATTCTTACTAGCTATGAAGAGTGGCACAACCTTTGCTTGGAAGTTCTTGTGCGCAACATTTCTTGAGGGCATTTTGTCACTGAATTCATGTGCCTTATCTGTGCTTCCCCATCTTGCATACATATCTTCTGCCCGCACCTTTCCAACTATAAGATCTGACAAAATTTCTCCAAGTTTATGAGTTGTAGTAGGTGTACAATCCCAGTAAAAGCTTCTGCGTGCACATCCATGAAGAGAAAACATATCGTAAGATTGTTTAAATAGATGTGAGAAGATTTCATAGACTTCCACAAGTTGCAGAGACATCTCCATTCATAAGAGGCCATAGTTTTTTTCTACGTATTTTCCCATTCTTAAAACTTAGACATTGACCTATGTTTGATCAAAGGTCGACTTCATTAGAGAGCTCGATCTATTGCAGAGGCAGTCACTATAGTTTTCTCACTTTATACTCACTATCATATTTACTTCATACAGTCTTAATGCTCTGATTTGGACCTCTAATGTTTCTTTGTTGTACATTTGATTTTCTGGATGTTTTTCTCATTAGAGGTGTGTGTTTTGAATGAAAATAGGATGGATCTCATAAATCCCATTAAAGTTGTGTAACTCGAGGTAACAACAATAAACGAACCGCTTACCTTTAGCCAGATCCAGCTTGGCTTGACCATGCTTGAGCGCCAAATTTGTGGGAGCCACATTTCTGGCCCTCACCCTCTCAATACCTATTTGTTTATTCACCGCTTTGATTCATTGTTTTGATTTTCATCAGGTGCGGTCTTTGATTCACTTATTAATTGTCTCTAATTCACTCCTTGTCATTTGTGGGGCCTATGAGAGAGGTCTTTAGAGAAAAGTGTCTGTTTTAGCAGTTCATTCTTTCTGGCTGAGATTTCTTTGCAATGGAAATCCAATCTACCTATTATTCTCAGCTCCATTAACCAAGTATGCATCAGTCAAACCCATAGCTAGACGTAGAGGTGTAAGTCATAGCTGACTAAATTTGTCCAAATAGTAAGCATGCTTTACATGGATCCACAAAATCTGACAGTAATAATCCGGGTGAACTTTTGGATCTTACACAGCCAAGGAAGGAGGATTCTGCACAAAGACCCTTTGACTATTGCATTGGTAAAAATCGGCTATACACTTGCTAGTAAGGTTTCAAAAATACGGCTTTAACCTGCTAATTGTATTTCTTTATTCACTGACTTGATGTGTTGGGAAGTGCTAATGATATGATCTCTCTGCATTATTTATGAGACAACGTATTGCACTGGCATGCTATGAATGCTCGAATAGCTAGGGAATACCATACAAAGGCTCACTTCATTATATCACCGGTTCCCTATAGGAAAGAATCCAACATCAGACTCTCGACATATTATACAATGTGCTAAGCTAGTTGAAAATTCTTCCTTCAATATCAACAGTAAATTTTAGAAGAATGAATTCTATAGTCTCATTCCGTACTATATTAGAGATATGCCCTATAATCTTCTAGTTCACGTTTGTGCATGCCTATTGATCTGTTTGTAGGCTTTGTTATTTTGCGCACCTATTGCTATTAGAAAATGAAATCCTGTAGACTTTTGTTTCTGTTAGTTGTATATCCCTTAGCTTGCTCGATCCGAAATCAACTTGCTTGATCCAAAAGATAATAATGGTTCACCAATTGGGAAATTTTTTATACAGAGAAATTATAATGTGTGATTTGATCTAGGTGCAGTAACCCTCAATGCATTCTCATCAAATTAATTGATGTATTCGGTAGACTAGTTGCTCACTCTATTATGGTAGATTGAAGTTGGGATGCATGGACTTCTGTCAGATTTAGAATTTCCTGTAGTACGACTACCAATAGTCTGTATTTAAAATGTATCAGGTTGACTACAAATCTCTTGAAACTTGTGCAACTGGCGAATCTAAAAAATTTGTATTCACAGTCGGTTGGTAGTCATGTTTTAGCTTTACTATTATTATCATGATCTGGTTAGTTGAAGAATATATGGTAATAAATGGTACCTTTGGCTATGAGATTTTCTTTTACAAGTTCTTAAATGTTGCAGATATGCATACCTTGACTTTTGTGCTAATCTTGTAAGTATCTAGAAGAATTTGATTACCTCGTTGCTTATTTGAAGGGAACACTTGAAGATTGGGAAGCTGCAATTATGGACTTGTTTGGGAATAGGAGCAAACCGTGGGGCCTATGCATGCCTTTGACAAGTGGATGCCATGAAATTAATCTTCATCCCTTGCACAAAAATAACTACTTAATTAATTAATTAAGAATGATATACTTAATTAATTAGAATGATATACTTAATCAAATAGCTATTTTAAAAGAGATGACTAGTAATTAATATGAGCATGTTTTTTAAAAGTTTGATATTTTTAAGTGCTCTTAGCATTATTAGTTTTTTAACAAACAGTTTTGCATAATAGGGGAAATGAATTAAAACTTATATCTTGCTTTGTTTGTAGGAAAAGCAAAAGGAAAGCGTAAAAGGTGAAAATGAAGGCAAACAAAGAAAAGAAAAAGGTAAAGGTGAAATTGACATTGCAATCAAGCTTTAGAGTTAAAACGAAAGCGAAGTTGGAGTTGAAGAATTGAGCATTAAAATTTGAAACTCACAAAGTGTTTTTTAATGCTTAAGGGCTTCCATGTCATGTTGTAATTTTCTGTTTCATGCTAACTCATCTTCGGTTTTTAAAAAGAACATTTCAAAATGCTTGAAGAGTTTGTCGTATGCTTTAATTTTCTATTTTAGGCTAACTTATATGTCGTTTGGTGCTTTAAAATGAATTCATCATTGCTTTGAGGTTTAAAATGAACATGTGTCTTTTATGCTTTGTAATCTCTTATACAAAGTAATCTCATCTCTAAAAAAGGCGTATGCACTTCTCTCGCGCTTCCCGACAATCTTGAGAACCAAAAGTCTTTTGGATGACATTAAGTTGCATAAAAGATTGCCTCCACACTTCGATTTGGGATTAAAAATTGAACAAAATACTTTACGAGTGTGAGTTAGGTATATCGTGTGTCTTCTCCCTTTGTTTCTAAATGAAGGTCAATTGAACTACAGATGTGCTTGCTTGCTATTGTTTACCTTTAGAGGGGCATGCCTAAGAGACACATCTGAAAGGAGAACTCAAAGGTGACTCCAACCACTTTTTCATTCGGGCTGGTATATAAATGGATAAGACTAAACTGTCAAGTCCTCATGGTATGTAGGCCTTAGTCGTACAGTGTCTTTCAGAATGGGGTACTAGCGTAAAACATATAAGATCCCCTAGTAGGATTGATTAAATCCTTTAGTGGCTTGTTGGACACTCGCAAGGTGCCATGTCCCCGATGTTGAGTCATTAAGAACCTTGTTTGTAGAGGCCAACTAGTCCATCCAATGAGTTTATCAAAGTGGTGCATTGGAACTTAGATTCCAAGAAGTTACTTGCCATGTCCGATCTTGGTTAGAATATAGAGGTTAAGACTTCATTCTTAACATACCTTTATATTTTATCCTTGGTTGCATGTAAAATCATCTCTTCTACTATGAAGGGCATGAGGCAAGCCCACCAAGAAAAACATACCGATTGGGCTAGGGTGTTATATTGCTTGTGAGTTAGTTTGAAAACATAGTGCTTTTATCGAAAACATTGGAAAACCAACATTCAACAAATCATAAAAATTGCAAACCTTTTAGGAGAGGCAAATATCCTCGAACAAGTTCACATGTTATTGCTTTCCCTTGGGTTTTGTGTCCTTAGAGGCATCTAAACATTTGGATTTCATCTCAATTTACTTCTACTAAAGTCAAATTTAGGTAACTCTTTCCTCAAATTTCCTTGGTTTCTGCATAATACACTTTGTGGGATAAGGGGAAAGTTGAGACATTAGACATCTAGATTCAAAATCTAACCAAGAGTGTGTTTGTGGTAAAAATAGTCCATTAAGCAAAGATTAAATCAATTGGACCCCACACATGTGCTTGGCATCTTTTGGTCATATAGTTTTCATGCAAACATTGGCCTTTTGATTTTGAATTACTCTTAGAGAAAGGCATGTTCTTCACTATCTTGTTCTAGTAAACAAGTCCTTCCTAGGCTCACTTAGGATCAAATCAAAAACTTCACCCATCCCAAACATTTATCAAAATCCATCCCACCAAACAGCTTTAGAGCTTTTGAAAACATCATTCTAGACTTGGGTAAATCATGACAATCAAAATCACCTTGTTTAGCTAGGTGTATGGGAATGCATCCTTTCTCATACATTTAATTGAATCAGAAATCCTTTGAACAAGTTCATCCTAAAATCACATCCAACATCTTAGGGTTTTCAAGTTCACTATCCAAATCAAACAATCAAAATCAAACCCTAAGTCTAGCATTGATCCAAAGTCCCTAAACGTTCAACACTCATATCATTTCCCCCTTTCATCCTTCATCTCGTCATTGGTCCTAAGAACCTTAGAGGTCACTTTTGCAACAAGTTCAAAACACAAGAGGAACATGGAATACAAACTTGATCCATATGTCATGAGTAATCCAAATTAGTTAAACTTTCAAAGCCTTATAATGCCAATTGATTATCGAAACTCGCACTTATACAATCCATACATGGGATACTTACCTTCTACAAACATCACTAGTACAACAAGTGTGAGTATTCCCAAATCAAAGATTGGAACACATTTCCCGATGATAAATCTAAATCCAAACCTACAAGTCTATCAACCGAACAATCAAAGCATGATCCTTCAAATGAACAATGTCATCCCACCAAATCCCTACAAGCCAAATGAGAATGTACCAAGCACAAGTTTTTGAAACATGAATTTGACAAACTTTGGGATGGATACATTTTCAAATCATATGAATATTCCAAACATGAACAATGGTCAATTTCAACCTATCATGCCAAATCTAAGTGTCATCCCAAATAAAAACATTATCCAAAATCAAACACAAGTACACACTCCAAATTTGCTTAAACAAAATCCAAATCAACTATATCAAGGGAATCAAGATCAAAATCAAGAAAAAAATTGGCGAGATCAAATTGCTACACTTACCAAAATAGTTGAGTCATTGCGCCAAGGGAAATCTCCACCACCATTACCTATATCATTCCTTGGTTTAGGGCTTCCCCTTTACCTAGCACCAATCACTCCATCCAAATCAATCCACCTAACACCAATCAAGCCATCACATCAAATCCTTTGGATATACCATTGACATCGCACCAACAGATGGTATCTAATCAAATGACAACATCAATCATGAAAAATCAAAATGTGGTCTCCCAAGGACCTATAACCTCGATCATTCTGACCATTCCTATCACCTCAATCACTCCAATCACCCCTCTCACACCCATCACATCTCAACCCCTCACTACCATGATCGCTCTGAGAGTATCTCAACCACTTGTCACTACATCCAACACAATTCCGAATCCACCACCACTACCACCAAAACTAAATGCAACAAGACAATATGACATTGCACTAAAAGCTCACCAAACCTACCAAAAGGCCATCCAACAATATCTATCCACACAACAAGCAAAACAAGCTCAACAAGTGCAACAAGCCTCTCAAGCTGCCCAAGAAACACAAGCACAAACACAAAAAATGACAACTATTGAGAACAAGGATCAAGATCAATCCACCACTGAACACCTTGAAACTATGTCTACTTCATCCAAAGATCAAATCAACATATGTCAAGAGTCACTTTTTAATCATGATCAAAATCCACCAACCAACAATGATCCAATCCAAGAAATGTCAAACTCACTTGACACTATGGTTGAAGATATTGGAAATCCCTCCACCACAATTGTTGAAAACAATGATCAAGATCTCTCCATCGATGAGTACCTTGAAGATTTTTCCACCCCATCTGATGATCAACTCACCATACATCAAGAGCCACTTTTTAGTGATCTATTTCAAGGAGTGTTGGGATTATTTGATCCTATTGACATAATGCATGATCCATTGACCTATGATCATGTTGAAAATGTCTCTACATTTCCTTATAAGTTAGAGGAGATATCTCAAAATTTTATCCCAAAGCATGATCAAAATCTTCCACTAAGGTCTAGCAATGGTCCTTTCCAAGACATGTCGACCCCCTTTCACCTCATGGTTATAGATATTGAAGGAACCCTAAAATCAACACCTAAAGATATTGAACCACTTACCATGTCTAATGACAACATCCAAGAACCTTTTATAAGCAATCCATCCTTTGAAATTGACACATGTCATGAAATTGATCCAAAGTGTGTCAAAAGCAACCCCAAAATAAATCAAGATCAAGAATTTAGATCTCAAAGATACTACAATAATCTAATGGACACTCTCCTATCTATGGAAGATGATCATATCCATATATCACATACTACTCCATCTACCCATGAGATGCTTTCTATGGATGGACATGTAGATGATCTTCATTCAGAACATGATCCCTTTACTCCTGAGATTATTACACAAAAAGAGCAGGTTACTAATTCCTATAGTCAAACAGAGTTATCAACAATAGTATCAAATATGTCCCAAAATTAGACTAAGGACATCATGAATATAGATATTGAACATTATCCACACAAGGAAGCAAGTCAGATAGAATAGTATAATCTAGAGTTAGCAAAGCAGAAAATTCAAACAATGTCATCTACAGTGGTCATTTGTCAGAGCATGCTTACTGAACAAGACATCTTAGAACAAGCATAATCAAAGCATGAAGGTACTACTATCACAATACTGGGGGCAACTATGTCTCAAGCAAATGTCAACATAGGAAGCACAAAGAATCCTTATGATGAAACCGATGTCAATACTACAACCAACCACATCATGAATCTTCATCCACCCATCATCCCATCCATGAATTGGGACCAACGTCAAAAGAAAGATTTGAATCAAAGCACAAAGAACATTATCAAAATGAAAGGATCTAAGAAGCATAATGGACAAATCAAATACGCATGGATACCAAAACATACAAAGAAATATTATCCCTATCAAACTCCATCAGTCAAAGAAACTATTGGGAAAAATAAAAAAGGGAAAAGTATCCATCAAAGATGTCCACAAAAGAAAAAGTAGGCTTTTCAAGCAACATACAAGGTATATCAAGTAGTTTGTCCTAATTCCACGCACACTTTCATATCCACCCATCATTGCTCATCTTCCCAAGTTTGGAGAGTCAAAGGTTCCAAACTGTCAACCAATCCATCTCTTATCCCTAAACACACTCCATCCACACCTCCATGCATGATATATCCAATTCTCATATTGACCATGTATTGGCAACAACCCTTCATCATAAGGACTCAGAAGGCACTCTATCGCGATGTGTGCACAAAGACAAAGTTAACTCCAGTATCGACAAAGCAGATCAAAAATCCCAAAAGTTGCATTCAAGTGCACGTATCTTAGTAAAGCAACTTCTTCAAGCAGGCTATCAATGGCACATTATGATAGGGGCATCTACGTCAGCAACACCTTGTGATTTAGCATGAGCTTAAAATTTTTCGAAAAAATCAAAAAAATCAAAAAAGCAAAAAAATCCAAAAAAATTAGAAAAAGGATTGAAAACAATAAAGATAAAAATTGTCCTCTAGTGAAAACCACTACGGTGGCACTTTGGGCAGGTACCATGATGAAAACCTGGTAAACAGGCATCATGTGTAGAATTGAGCATCTACATGCTCCAGTTCACGTGAAAGCATCTCATCCCATCTATAATAAATCTAGCATTCCATCCATCTTATCCATAATAAATCCATTCATCAATGAACCACTTATCCAATCCATTTTCATCTATGTACGTCCATCATCCAAGTTATCTTGATCTTGATGAAAGTTTGGGGCAAAATTTATGCTTGCTTATGGTAAACATCTTGAAATGGGCCATTTTCATTGATCCTATCCTATGCAACATTATCAGAGCTATGAAGCATCATTCAAATGAGCATTCTTTATCTGAACACCTTATCTTGTCACAAGATAATCCTTGGCATCCTTTGCATGCTTACCATATCCATCCATCCATACACCTATCCAATCATCCACCCATGACATTCCATACATTGCTAGACACTGGGGGTAGATATTTACACCTTGCTTTGGGAATAAATCTTGATCTATATCCTCCAAACTTAATGTGGCGATCCAAACATTGGAAAATGTGAAACCAAATTGGTTAAAGCATTTGTGATGTAAAATCCAAATCACTATCCCATGGCATATTTTGACGAGAAGATGTTCCTTATCAGGCTTTAGCTTTCATCGAACATCAATCCAAATAATCACTATCAGTCGCATCTAACACAGCCATCAAACGTCACATCAAATCATTTGAAACATCTTTTGTTCCAAACCAAGCTTCAACAATCCTGATCAATCAAATCCAATCAATCCATAATCTTGGGATATTATTCCTGATCATTGTGTTGCTTAGCACTATCCTTGCATTGTTGTGCATCCTCAACAATGTTATCATCATCAATCCTAATCAATCCTGATCAATCCAAGCCTTGCATTGTTGTGTATCATCAACAATGTGATCATCATCATCAATCCATCGATTTGATTAGTCAACCTTAGCTTAGTCTTCAACAAAATCCCAAACAGAGAACTGATATCATCACACATGTCCATATCAAAATCGTCAAAATCATGCAAAAATCTAAAAACATCCAAAACATCTAAAAATCCAAAAACATTCATAAAAATCATAAAAACGTCAAAAAATTGAAATCCGAACTATGTCGTCTTTGAGCTTAAACGTAGGCAAGGCTAATCTTTGATCAGCCCCCGAGACATCAAAATCCAAAAACATTCGAAAACACATCAAAATCTAAAAACATTCACAAATATCAAAATCCAAAAACATTCGAAAACACATCAAAATCCAAAAACATTTGAAAACACATGAAAATCCAAAAACATTCAAAAACATCAAAATCCAAAAACATTCGAAAACACATCAAAATACAAAAACATTCAAAAACATCAAAATCCAAAAAACATTCAAAAAACATCAAAATCCAAAAACATCATAAAATTGAAAAATCAAAAACATTGCAAAATCCAAAAACACCAAAAACAGCCTCAAAACATTTCAAAACTTTAAAAACATCCAAATATTTGAAAAAATCCATCTGCCTCATCTCACTTCCACTTGCAATAATCAATCATCCATAATAAACTAACCATCACCTTCATCCTTTGGCAACGCAAACATAAACAATCATAACAGGCAGCAAAATCAATCTTCAATCGTAAAATCAAAATCGAAACAACAAACCTTTAAACACAAAATAAAAATCTTGATCATTCACAAATATGTCAATCAACCTTATATCAACAGCCTATCAATCAACTTATCAAACCATCATCATCATATACAATACATGTCCTAGGATATATCGTTCCGATAATGGGCATCATTTTGGATATCACTTTGGATTCTTATCCTATCAAAACACATCTCTTTGGCTGAAGGTATGAAGAACATTGGATTTTTTGCGTACGTGATCTTTTCTTTTGATTTATCTTATTGCGCTCATTCCAAGGACCTCTTGATGATATCCGAATGAAGGATTTAGAGAGATAGGAATGGGGCAACGATCATTATCCTTTTTGTTTGTTGTGCTTGTTGGACGTTCTTGTAAGATAACTTGGTGAATACTTGCTTTGTTAGGTACATCCTAGGAAGGTTTCCATATGTCAAGTGTGAACAAGAATACTCCTATTTTTTGTTGAGTCAAATTCCATCGCACTAGGTACAACGCCATCTTGGTTCTTTTTACCTTGATGCATCATGCCTATGTGTGTTATCAAACATACAGTAAGTAGCCCTTTTAAAGTCCCAATCCTTAATAAGCAAATCATCATCATTTATCATCATCATCATCATCATCTATCATCATCATCATCTCTAATAAAGTCTCGTCAGATCATGGACTTGTGGGATCCTCTTGTCATCATCTCATTTCTGCACTAACATCATCATCACCAATGCATCCATCATACATACATCTTGCATCCTACATCCATCCTGCATCCACAAACCGTTAGCATACCACATATCATTCATATCATACATAATAGGAAACATCGATCATCTCACATGCATTTTCATCATCATAATATAGATTTGTTAGTCTAAGCATCTGCATAAATCATCCATTGCATAATCACAACATATCACATCATCAATCTCATCCATCTCATTTGCATCATCATCCATGACCATCCATTTTGAACCTCTTTATCATGAGATCGACCCTCAAATTGAATCTTTTCACTCGATCTCTTAAGGGGGCAATGTACTAGTGTACTTTCTGCTGGGGCATCAAAAATTAGATTTTTGAATTTTGATGGCAAGTTTATTCTCTGAACCAACGCAACAAGTACATTGCTTCAAAGGGGAAAAATGTAGACACGTGAAATTGACATCATGCATTCAAATAGGTCATATTCATCCATTTGGAAAATAAATCAAGTTTATTTATCAATCTCCTAAAGTCATCAATTTAAATCAAATAAATCAACTTGATCCCATCAACCTCCTTTTAATTAAATCAATCTAGCCTTTTATTTAATTAAATCCCAAATGCATCTTCCATCCTTCTTGATTTAATTAAATCAAATATTCAAGTCAAAGAGGTCAAACATCCTAATCATCATTAATTTAATCTAACCATGATTAAATGCTAATCTTACCCACTTGCATCCTCTAGATAATGCCACTTGCACAAATAAATCAATTTATTGATTTATTAAAAGCATCATTTTTACTCAACATGGAATCCATGAGGAATATTCCATCAAGTTTGAATTCAAAAGGCAAGTTGAAATGTACATCCAACAAGTCATTTATGAGCTCTTACATGGCTCTTACATGTCCCCTTCCAAAGGTCAAACTCAACATTCATTGCACAAATTTGAATTTGAAACTCCTTCTCTTGGGCACATTTCCCAAATCTTGCACAACCTTCAGCTTATCACAACTTGACAAGTGGCCTTCTTTTATTGGTCTACATTTAGTCCCACATCCTCCATGTTTTGCACTCTTAGAATTTGAAAATCTTTAAATAGAGGCATCATTCTTCAACAAATCATCCACAAAGCTAATGCAAAGTCACTCTCTTCATTTGCGAACTGATTTTGTCCACAACTCCACAAATCATCTCCACAATCACTCATGCAAGGTCACTCTCTTCATTTGAGAAATGATCATGTCCATCATTATCATTAGCTTATCTAAAGGGGTTGGGAAAGGGCTATTTTCCATATCAAAATAGCACCAATCCCCGCATAAGATCAAGTGTTTGCTTCGTTTAAGAATAAGGAGTAGATATTTTTTATTGTATTTGTTCAAGTATTTTATCTTTTTCTTTGTTCTCTAACAATGCAAATCTATTTTATGGGGGATTCTTTTTTTGATCTTGCATTTTTAGGCTAATGATGTAATTTGTGCAAGTTTGCAGAGTAGGGATCTACACTTTCAAACGGTATCACATTTCTTGAATCCAAAACATGTGTCACATTCTATGCTTTGCATACAATAGGATTAAAAAAAGAAAAATTGAATTTCAAGAAGTTTTGACCAAGTTAAGGTGGTCGGACATACGAGTTTTTTATATTTTTTAAAAGTTGTAATAAAAAAATCATAATTAATTATTTACTTGGAAAAAAATTACAAAAAAATATGCATCACATCGGGACATGAGTCCTCTACTTATATCTAATATCTTATAAAAAAATATTATCATTTTATTATGATTAGGGTGGTCAGAAAGATACCTACTTCTTATTTTTTCCCTGAAATTTAAGTAATACTACATTGAAATTTTAAATTTTCACCAACTAGATTTAAAAAAAAAAACAAACCTAGTAGTTTAGAAACTACATTAAATTTTCTACAATTTATTTTCTTACATATTTTTGAAATAATAAAGATGACTGTTTCAAATTTTTACGTCAAGTTACCTAACTCTGATTTTTCTAAATTTTTGGCCACTTAAGGGCCTGTTTTTTCCATGATGATCCTGCACATACCCATGATGTTTTTGTTAATGTCGTGTATACTCAGTCTATTTATGAGAAAAGCTAATCGTTTAATGAATGATTCACCAATTTTGTAACAAATACTCTGCAAATATAACACTATTAGGAATACATCTATTTTACCATGCAAATCTATATGCAAACATAGGCATTTTAATAGTACTTTTGTGCTTTATATCATCATTGAGCTTTTAAAATGTTGAAAGTGAGTACAAGCATCGATGGTATAATGTAAACCAATGATGACCTGAGTACTATTTTCATTATTTTTGATATTGCAAGCGAACACAAGCATCAAGGTATAATTAAACTAAGATGACCTGAGCTTTTCTTGTGTAAACAGACAAGAATGAATCACTTTCTTATGTGAATTCAAATTTCATCAGTGATACTTTGTATAGCACGTCTCATGACAATTAACACAGTAATGATGATTAACTCACAAACAACAGACAAGGAAAATTACCATTCTTCTTCCTAGCTTCTCTAGTTCAATACATCATTGATTTGCTCCAAAGAAATGATGACAATGATCAAAAGTACAACATATCTCACATTTTCTTATAGTATTCAATCATTATTCAGATTAGATCATCTATCATGATTTTATGATGTTTTTGTGTTTTCGAGATTTTGGATCAAACCTAACCTAAAGACCTATCCTAGGGGCCTCGGGGGCTGATCAAAGATTAGCCTTTCCTATGTTATACATGTAGAGACCACGTAATTTGACTAACTCAGACTCCTATTTTTGGATATTTTGATACTAACTTTCTGACTTGTTTTTTTTTGGATTTTTCGATGTGATATGGATATTTGATGTGTTTCCGATGGTGTTTGATGTTTGTTTTGGGTTGTATTTCAAACATTTTTTTTGTTTCCTTTGTTTTTTTGTTGTTTTCCCATTTGATTTAGCTTGATGTTATATTTCCCCCAATGATGTTAGATGTTTCCCCCATGCCAGTGGTGAGACATGACCACGCAATGTGATATGATAGTGAATGCAAAAATATTGATGGGAAAAGTAATGGCCATGACATGTGTTTAAATAGATGGGAGAGCTAATTCAAATCACCAATAGTTTCTATTTCCAGGTTTTCACTACATGTTTTTATTGCACCTTTTCATTCTTTTTTATTTTGTTGTATTTTTCTATTTTTCTAATTTATTTATTTATTTATTTTTGTATTTTTTAGGTTTTCATGAAGGTAACCATTTTCTGAAACTTTATTCATGCACTAAGTGATTCAAGTATAAAACTTTATAAGATGGATATTGTTGATAGGTTCATCAAATAGATCACCTTTAGGTGTTGACAATTGATATGCTCCTAATCGATACACTAATGTGATTACAAAGGGACCTAGCTAGTTATGTTCAAACTTCCCTTTCTTTTCTCTATCATGTTGATTCCTAGCATTTTCCTTTAGGACCAAATCTCCCATTTGAAAGATTCTAGGTTTTACCCTATGATTGTAACTCCTTGGAATTCATTGCTGGTAGGCCTTCAAATAATTAACTGCTTGCTGACGAAATTCATCTAATAGTTCCAGTTCTTGTAGCCTAGAGACTCTATAATCATCATCTGCTATGATACCCTTTAGTGAAACACAGAGTGATGGTATTTCTACCTCAATTGGTAGAATGGCCCCTGATCCATACACTAAGGAATATGGTGTAGCTCTTGTTGGTGCTCTGATGTTGGTTTTGTAGGCCCATAGTGTAGGATTTAACTGAACATGCCAATCACATCCAACATCATTTACCATCTTCTTTAGTATTTTTAGGATTGTCTTGTTTGAGGCTTATGCTTGGCCATTTCCTTGTGGATAGTATGGTGTTGAAAAATGATGACTACTATGGAATTGTTCACATAATTCTTGGAAATCCTAATTTTTAAAAAGGCCTACCATTGTCTATGATAATGGATTGAGGTACCCTATACCGATAGATGAGGTAGTTGAGTATGAAAAATGAAATCTATTTTCCAGTGGCAGTTGTCAAAGGAACTACTTCTATCCATTTTGTGAAATACTTTGTTGTTGTGATGATGAACTTGTTCCCATTAGACGAAGAAGGATTTATTTTCCCTACTAGGTCTAGTCTCCATTGACAAAAGAGCCATGTGGATGTGAAAGGTTGTCACTCTTGCATCAATCCATGAATTATATTACCATGAATCTGACATTTCTAACACTTTTTAACATATTGATAGGCCTCCCTCTCCATGTTTAGCCAATAATACCCTAAACAAAAGAGTTTCTTAGCTAGGGTTAGCCCACTTGCATGGGTCCCAAAAATACCTTCATGGACCTCTCGTAAGGATGTTTTAGCTTCATGGTGCTCCAGACACTGAAGAAGAGTACCATCTAGACCTCAGCGGTAAAGGATGTCAATGATTAATGTATGTCACACAAATTGATAGATAAAGTTACGCTTTTGGTTTCTAGAGATATCAAGAGGAGGAATGTTATCTTTGAGGTAAGTATAGATCTCTCCATATTGTGAGGGTTGAGTGTTGGTTATTTGGAATATGGTCTGTGAATCAAGATTATCGTATGCAGGATTAGATACTTGTTCAACCATAAACTCATATCGACATTTCTTTTCTGGTAATTGCAAAAGGGAGTCAATTGTCACCATGGCATCCACAACTTTTTTTCTTCCCTTGGTATTTGCTCAAAATTGATATCCATGAATTAATTTTTAAGATCATCTATCATTTTCTTATAAGGCATAAGCTTCTCATCCTTTTTTTTATACTCATCATTTACTTGATAGATGACAAGCTGTGAGTCTCCATACACTTACATTTCTGTGATTTTCCATTCAATAGATACTTTAATGTGGATAATCAATGCATCGTACTCAACTATATTGTTTGTACATGGAAACATTAACCGATAAGATCTTGGAATGTTGGTCCTTGAGGTTTGACAAATAGAATTCTTGCACCAGCTCCTCTTTGTGTATATGATCCATCAAAATAAAGCCTCCATTATTGTGTCATAATATTCAGGATGTCGACATCTGTAAATTCAATGTTCATTGGATGATGATCCTATAATGGAGCTTCATCTAGTTGATCCACTATTACCTATATCTTTTGATGGCTCTCCTATCGACATATTGGATGTCAGACTTACTTAAGATCATGACCAATTTTGCAAGTCTCCCTGTTAGAGCAGCTCTACCGAGTAGGTATTTCAATGGGTCTATTTTTTCTATGAGCCTGACTATATGAGTCAACATGTAGTGTCCCAACTGCTAGGTTGCAAATACCACTGCAAAAAAAGCCTTTTTTTGTGAATGTATAGTTTATTTCATATCCGTTGAGAGTCATGCTGATTTAGTAAATTGCTTGTTCTTTTCCTTCAGAATCCTCCTATGCTAATAGAGCTCCTAAAGATATGTTAGTTGTTGCGATATACAGTAATAGTGGTATGTCTACTATGGGTGGCATGAGTATTGGAGGTGACACCAAATACTGCTTTATCTGACAAAAAATTGTTTCACATTTATGATCCCATTTGAATGAAACATGTTTAGGAAGTAGATGATTAAATGGGTGACTCTTATCTGCCAGTTGGGAGATAAATATCCTAATGGATTCTAATCTTCCTTGTAGGGACCATAATTGACTGATATTTTTAGGCAAAAACATCTCCATTATTGCTTTAACCTTAGCTGCATCCACTTCAATACATTTTTCTAACACAATGTAACCAAGAAGTTTTGCTGATGTCACCTGGTAAACACATTTCTTCGGGTTCAACCTTACATTGAATTTTTCTAGTCTAGTGAAGATTATATCAAGTATTTCCAAATTTCCTTCCCTATTGTGTGATTTTGCTAAGATGTCATCCACATAATCTTCCATGAAAGTATGTGTCATGTTGTGGAAAATTGTGGTCATTGCCTACTGATATGTTGCACCTACATTTTTCAATCTGAAGGGCATAACATTCCAGCAGAATGTACCCCAAGGGAAAGTGAATATCATCTTTTCTTGATCTTCAGGTGCTATTTTTATTTGATTATATCATGAGAATCCATCCATTATAGATAACATGGCATGTCCTATTGTTAGATCAACAATTATGTCAATGTTGGGAAAAGGAAAATCATCCTTTAGGCATGCCTTGTTTAAATCCCTAAAATCCGTGCATATTTTGATGCTATTATTAGTTTTGGATACTGGCACAATGTTTGAGATCCAATCTGCATAATATATGGACCTGATAAAACCTACATCCAATAATTTCTTCAGCTCAATTTTAACCATAAGGGCGATGTGGGGATGCATCTTTCTCAAAAAAAATTTGAACGGTTTGATTCCCTTTGGAAGTGATAGATGATGCATTAGGAGTTTTGGATCCAATCCTGGCATGTCAAAATAAGACCATGCAAAATTTATGTGTTGCTGCTCAAAGAATCTAGTGAATGCAGGCTTCTCTTGTTCTATCATGGATGCTACTAGATGTAAGATATTTTCCTTTTTAGTTGTTCCTAGATTTATAGATTGTGTCGGCTCTACAAGTACTAATGATCTATCATGGTAATGCTCTGGGAGAGTGTCAATTCTTCCATCCTTTAGAGCCTCATAAAGGTTTTCACTATTGGATACATTCTTTATTTTTCTCTTTTCAAAGTCTAATGCTTCCTTAGAGAGGCTTTAACCATTAGATTTATTTTTCCTATTATCATTTTTGCAACTGAAAGATTTGGCACCCTCATGTTGTAAAGCATCAATATGAGTGTTATGGATAGTACTTGTATCAGTTTCATCATTGCAAAGATAATTTATGATGGCATCATCATTTGAAAAGACTGGCATAAGAATAGGTTCGGTGGGTTCCTAGTCAATAAGTTTAGGGTGCATTAAAGGTAACAAGTCATCAGATTGAATAAGGTCAACTGTTGTAAGTGTCATGATAACTAGGTGGTCAAAGTTATTGGTAGGAAGTTTGAGGTCTATGATAGTACTCGCCTCCAAGTCTTCTAACTCACTTGATGTCTGATTGTCCTCACTTGAGTCATCAATATTTGTTGATCCCATAACAAATGCTCTATTTCTTGAACTTTGTCCCTCCTCTCGTAAGGGTGTATATACTTGGATAACATCAATCTCTTTGTCAGTATAGGATGTAGCAGATAGATGATCCCATTCATATTCATTGGAGTCTGTGTCAGAGCCATCTCTCATTTGTAGTATCCTTTCTACTGCTTTTTGGGTTTCTTCCTCTTTTTGTTCAGTTATGTAGCCTAATCCCGTTTTGTCTTTAGGCTATAATGTTAGAGGTTGAATGGGTTCAATAATATTGTCCTTTCTCTTTCCAATTGGTCCTTGACCTTCCTAGCCCATTTTCTCTAAAATGGCCTTCCCTTTTCCATACTGATCTATTTTGATGTTGACATTCGCTGATGTTGACGCTTCCTCGTCTTTGTATAGCCAATTGAGAATGGTTTTGTCTTCTAACTCATCTTCGAGTGTACGTTCTTTTATAAACCTTTCATTTAGAGCTATGATGGTTTGCGATGAACTTGAAGTATTTAATATGGGTTGTCCATATGTTTTTGGTGATGGTAGCAATTGTGATAGTCACAAATATTTCTCAAGAGAATATTCTCCTAAGCCCTTTTCCTTTATCCAAACCTTGTCTAAAAGTTGTGATAATTCATTCATAGGACTTTCTGTGTTTGATATAGTAATGTCCACAATATTTGTTTCTTTCTCTAGATTCTTATTCTCAACCCATTTAGATATGAAATTGGGTTGGTTGTCAATAGTAGATGAAGTGGAAGTGTTGACTTCTCTGTTATGAGGTACCAGAGTGTCTTGAGTTGCTTTTAACATGTTGCAAGTCTGTGGAATATTGTTGTCAGTTGATATGGTGACCTCCTATTTGTTTACTGGAAATTTTAGACATTGATGGTATTTTGAAGGCACCGCTTCCATTTCATGGATCCATGGACGACCCAATAGTATTTTGTATGTTAGATCCTTGTCTAACACTTGAAAAACATTGTTTTTGACAATTGACCCTACTTGAATTGGAAGTATAATAAGCCCTTCAGAAGACCTTTCCTCTTCATCATATTCCTTTATTGTTATTTTTCTCCTGGCATCAATGGCATTGTTAGAATAGCCTAGTGCATGAATTAGTTTCAAGGTACAAATATTTAAACCAACTCCTCCATCTATTAGAACACGCTTGACATGGTGTTTATGGATCATAACTTCTATATGAAAGGCTGCATTGTGGGGGTGATTTAAAGATACATCATCTTGTTTAGAGAACGACATACAATGAGGTGTGGTGAGATGTCCCACCATGCCTTGGAATTGATAAACATCCAAATTATTAGGGACTGTTGTAGATACCAGAGCTTGTTCCAAAAACTTCTTTGTGTGATGGTGAAATTTTGAGAAGTTCTAGAATGGATATTTACATGAGTATCTTTTGTAATTGGTCCATGATATTGTATTGATGTGATGGGGGAGTATTGTTTTTGGAGGAAATTCCTTTCAGTATTACTCTGGACAATCCCCTTGTCATTATATTGACTTGTGGATGGTCTTTTGTTTCCCTAATTTTTAGGACATTAATTTGATTATCAAATGTGTTTGTGCTTGGCATTATGTTTAGGGATTCAATGTCATTGATGTTTGTGTCATCTCTTTGATTATTAATGTCATTTTTCTCTACCTCAAAAAGGAAAAGAATGGTGGTGTCATAGACATATTTTATACTTTTTCCCTTACCACTAGAAGAAGACTCATTTTTCATAGTTGGGTAATGTATTGGTAATTGTAGTGTGATCATTGTTTGTCAGATGCCCTTCGACAAACACCTTCTTGGCTTCGATCAAGTTTTGTATTAGGTGTTTTAGTTGCATACATTCATTTGTTTTATGTCCTTTATTCTTATGGAAATTACAATAATCTGCATCGTTCCACCAGGATGGTTTTACCTTTGGCTCCCAATTTCAAGCTTCTGGTAAAGTAATAAGCCTATTTGCAATGAGTTCTCTCATTATTGATTCCAATGTTTGTCTTAGTGGGGTGAAATTTTGTCGATTGGATTGTCTTTGGTATGACAGTTGAGATTCTCCATTGTTGGTGTTATTGTTTTGAGTAGTGCTTTGATTGTTGTTTTGGTTTTAATTTTGATTTGTTTTGATAGTTGATGTCAAATTGAGTACTGGTTTTATATTGTTAGTTGTAGGTTCATTGCTTCTAGTATTTCTATTTTTCTACCAAAATTTTGGCTTGTCATTGTTTCCATAGTGATAATTTATGTTGTTGGATGTTTCACTTTAGTGCTTAATCACCCCTTGTTTGACTAGGGCTTCTTCGATTTTGAGCCCATTCTCAATTACTTTTTCAAATGTTGGGGGACATTGCAATTCAAGTCTATAACTCATCTGATCATTTAAGTTGTTTATAAATAATTCAATCTTCTCCTCTTCAGGTATAGATTGAGGATATATAGTGAACAACTTTCTCCATTGTTGTAAGAATGATAAGAATGTATCACCATTTTTTATTTTAGGTTATATAGATCCTTTATGGTTATGTCATGTGTTATGTTGAAGGAGAATTGAGAAATGAATTTTTTGACCAGTTCTTCGAAGGATCTAATCGTTGGTTGTAATTTTGAGAACCACTCCATACAATGGGCCCCCAAACTCCTAGGAAATAACCTCATGAGGTATGTATCTTCTTGTGCAAACTTGAAGCTCGTTGTTCTGAATTCTCATACATGGTCAATCGGATATGATTTTCCATTGTATTTGTCGTATTTAGGAAACTCACAATGCCTTGGGAAGGGTATCATATCCACACATGGATGAAAAGGGTAAGGAAAAATTTCCTTTAATATATATTTTTTTGTGGTTCCTATTTGCATGTTTTGAATCTATTGTTGTAGGGTTTGCATTTGATCTTTCAAAGCAACCACTTGATATGTATCCTAGGTGTGGTTTGGTTCTGTTTCATTGGTTCTAGGTGTTTCCTTCATCCTATTTATGTCAAAATCTTTAGGAAGTTTGGCACCTAACTTTGCTAACATCAAGAGGTATTTCTCCATGTGTTGTTCTACGACCTTTTCCATAAATTTATGAAAATTTCAGTTTTGTTGGGCGTGTTGTACATATCCTCTTGTGCTATTTTGTTGTTTTCATGTTGTTGGTATCTGAAAAAAGGGTTTTCTTTGGTCATGTTTGGATTTTCAATTTCCTTGTCTCTGATTTTTTTTCTTTCCAACCTTGTTAAGATTGGAATACAAGTTTTCATTGTTTTTCACTAAAATTAGATCTTCTATGTGGTGTTAGTGTCAATTTGATTTTAACGAAGCCAAAATAGAATGATGTATTTTATTGACGAGGCTAAGTTAAAATTCTTTATTACCGATTTTTCGTTTCATGATGGTAGGATGTCAAAATCCTGATAAGGAAACTAGACTCAATAATCTAGGTTTTTTTTAATAATTGAAAACTTTGTATTTTGCAAGATCTCGGTTTTTTTGAAAATAATTTTCTTGTAAGAACCTAGTTGGTTTCAGGTTTTTATGACACTATCTAATCTGTAAAATCTTTTTGACTAGTAAAATCTTGTGTTTCTAATGTCAATATTTCTAACAGTTGTTTTAGAAGATTCTTTGTTATTTTTGTTTTGTGGATGCACTAATATAGAAGGAAGAAGCACTAAAACAAAACAAGATGCAGAAGCACTAGAATTTCTAGTAAAAGCACTATAAAATAGAGTAGACATGCTAAGACAGAGTGCAGAAGCGCTAAAAGACCGACTGGTAATTGACACTGGCAATGTTTGATAATGACATAGCACTATAAAATTAATCAAAAGCATTGAAACAGAGGCTAGAAGTGCTATTTTTTATTGTGGAAGTGTTAAAAGATGTCTCAGAAGTGCTAGAACAATCTGTAGAAGAACTATGGCACTAGAATTTTTTGGTAGAGTTTGGTTTGCTATTGACAAAAGTGTTGTAAGATTGCTCAGAAGTGCTAAAATAAATGGTGGAAGTGCTATAGTTTTTTTTTAATTCCAAGAATGGGGTGCTCATATGGGTCTCTTAGCTACTATGTTTGCTTTCTCTTCTTCTTTGTCTAAGACTATTGATGTTGTGAGGAATTGATGAGGTGTTTCATTCTTTTCAAAAATAAATGTTCTCAAGCTACTGATAATGTTGGTTTGAGTGCCTTCAATGTGTACATTACCAGGCTGAAATATTAGTGTGGTTAGTCGTGGTTGTTGAACGAGAGCTATAGGTCGCCAAATGGTCATAAGGTATGTTGTATGATGGATTCAATACCTTATTGTAATGTCATCCATTACCTATTGATAGGTAGGAGGTAGTAACATGGGTCTTCCTACTGCTATGTTTGTCTTTTCTTCTTTTTCATTCAAAATTATGGATGATGTAAGAAATTGATGGGGTGTTTTTTTCCTCAAAAATAAATTCCCTCAAGCTACTGATAATGTCAGTTTGGTCATTTTCAATGTGTATAAGGCTAGGTTGTATGATTGGCGCTATAAGACCTGGTTGTTGAATGTGAGTTGTAGGTCGCCAAATGGTCATATGGTGGTAACTCCTTGATTTTGGATGTCCACCTAAGGTTTCCAAAGATTTATCTATTGTAAGAACTGATCGGGTTTGGTGGAGTATTCTATGGAAGGTTTTGGAATGGAGGATTGGAAAATACGTTGACTATGGTTAGATTCATGTGAAAGAGCACTTCTCTAAATATAGGCTTCTGAATTCAAAGGTTCTACAACATAATCGTCAGTGTAATCCCTATCGAAATCATGAAACCTATGGAGGAATGTTCTATGATGAAGCAAATTCCTCTTATTCTGATACAAGAAATGTCTTCTTTGCAAAAGTTGTTTGTAACTAAGTGGTGTATTGGGTTTTCTAATTCTCTTGGCAAGATATTTCTTGAAAAAATTAGTGATTTTCCAATCTCTAATCATATATTCTTAGTTTTTATTTTTTTTAATTTGTTTGTATTTTTCAAGATGATCTTTTATCTGAATTTTAATGATTTTGGAATACACAACAGTCAAATGAAGACAGTTGTTTTTAAGAGTTTTAATCAAAATAGTTAGTGTATGTTCAAAAGAACCACGCATGGTCCTATTTTCACTGGTTTGATAACAATAAAGCACTTTAGATAGACTCACTCTTAATAGTCAAAATTTCATCGTTATACTCAGCAACCCGCATCTTAAAAGTGTGTCGACTCACATAGCTATGTCACCCGTTAGAGGGCGCTCGTGTCCCTCCCCTTGCACTGCGACTATTACAATGTCTGGTTACTGACTCGATGGGATACTACACTAGGTTCTTAGAAAGGGTTTTTGTTTGGAGCAGCAATAATAGACTCCCTCAAGAGACCTCCTAACCTTTAGAACAAAGGTTTTAGGGATGGTTATCTTGAACAGTTATGGAAAAAGTGGGTTTCCATAGATTTTCTTTAAATTTTATAGTGGGGTGGAAAACCTCGCTTTGGTTTGAGCCCACTTAGGTCATTCCCATAGGGTGAGTACTTTTTCCCACTACGAAGGCCTTCTAAAGGATGTAATAAAACTTGAAGAATACATTAAAAGGATGAGTATGGCTTTTTGGATCACCCAGTTAAGGGGAGAGCATATGCCTATCAACCATACAAACACAAAAATCACTTGTTCAATTTAGAGCCCAAACAAAATTTTTCTAATCTATGTGAAGATGTTGCTTCACAAAAAGACATGGTGTTCATTTTTAAATCCCAAATTGAAAAGTTTGGTGACTACCCTAGATTGATAAATTTTTAATCCAAATGAAAATGTGACTATCCTAGGATTGATTCATTTTTAAACCAACCGAAGAAGTGCCTATCCTAGATTGATTTTTTTTTAACCAACTAAAGAAATGCCTATCCTAGATTGATTCTTTTTAATCCAACTAAAGAAATGAAATTTACTAGCCACCAATGCATTGGATCCAGAAAATGAATTACATAGAAGCGCCATGATAGTGGTCATAAGTGCTATAGAAATACTCATAAGTGATATAGAAATAGCCAAAAGCACTATAGAAATAGCCAAAAGTACTATAGAAATAGCTTGAAGCGCTATAGGATTTTACAAATATGCTAAAATAGATGTTGGATGTGAACTGTCGGCCTATGTTGGAAGGTAATGATCGAAGCACTAAAACAATCCTTCAAAGCGCTATACTTTTCTTTGGAAGCGCTAAAACAAGAAGATGCACTATAGTTTGTCTCATAAGTGCTATAGAATCTTTTGATTGCGCTAAAACAATTTATGCTAGATTCCTATACGAAAAATTTCCAAACAAACTTGTTAAAAACATGAGGTTATGCCCCACGGTGGGCACCAGAATGTAAGTGTTGAAAAAGTAAACTAAATACAATTAAATACACCTCTTAATGAAACATTGTATCAAGATTAATCATGAATTAAACTAATTTAAAACACTAAAAATCCTGAAGATGTCTCATTGTCTCTTATTTCCAAAGATTTATGAGTCATGGGAAGGCTCTAAGATTTGATAAAATACTGTGACTATAAAAAATGTCTATTCAGAGAATGAAATGATGCTAAATGTTGTGATTGTGATGATGGATAATAAAACTAACAAATCTGATGCTACCAGAAGCATGATGGATGAAAGCTACAGTAAAAAGAAACTATGATGCTGCCATGATATAAAATCTATTGATGCTAATGACAATGCTAATGCTTAAGATGCTTGAGTGCTAAATCCTACAGAGTAAGTTTACATAAAAGATGATAATTCTCGGGATCCATTCTTTGCTTCAAAAGGTTGTATATATAGATTTCTGGCAGCAGTTTTGCACAGGGGTAACACAACAGAGGCTGAGATTCAATCTAGAGATTTGAATGGGAAGAGATGAGAAGGTGGAGCTGATTATGGGGATTGTTCCTCCCCATGAAAACACTAGGCAAGATGAGAGGAAAGATTTGAGGAAGAAGATTGAAAGGATTACTTGCAGGTTTGTCCCCGAGGCTTTTCTTGTGAATGCCAGTTAAATTAATTAGATTTGAAAAATCTAATTTTATTGGTGAGTGAATAGAGGGATTTTCTTTATTCCTTTTATTTAAATATTTTTGATTTATTTAAATTAGAAAAAAGGGAGATAAATAATTTAAATAAATAAACTTTATAAGTTTGTTTATTAAATTAAATAGAAGTATGATAATTAAACAATAAAGTATAAAGCTTTATTTATTTAATTAAGATTGAATATAATGTAATAATTAAATAATGCCAACTATAAAGTTGATTATTTAATTAAAACTAAAAAAATATGAAAATCTAGAATGTGAACTATTTAAATAAGTATTTAATTTATTTAATAGTAGATGAATTTGAATATGATATTTAAATATAATTTTTTATTTAAATAAGATGAAAAATAATTGAATCAAGATTGAAGAATTATGATGAACTATTTAAATAAATATTTCCTATTTATTTAATAGTGGAGAATTTTAAGGACTAATTAATTAAATAAGTCATATTTAATTAATCAGATTTTTGTAGACCATTTTTAGGTGTATACACTACAAATTGAGGTATGCTGTCTAATTTGTCAAAGAAGGACAAGAACCCTCCCACAAATTCATCTTTTTTTTGTTCTAAGTGCGGCAATTGTGCTTTTTTCCCTTCTTGCTCTTTAGGTGGTAGGGTTTCCTTGTCCTCTTCCTGGGGAAGTTTCTCCTCTTGCTTTCCCATCTCTTCAATTTCATCATTATCAGGTGAACTATCAATTTCTACCACCTTTACTAGAGTCTTGGCCTTTTTCCATTTTGAAATACTGCCTATATCTTGGGGTTCAAATTCACTGACCCCTGAAGATAACCGTTTACTCCTCCGAAGAGGAGGGTTTATTTGAAAAACAACTTTACTTCATTTCTTTTTCTTTCGAGGGGACTTCTCATCTTCTATGGAATGCACAATTTCCACCTCCTCTTCCTATCCGAGGGTTTTTAATTCATCTAGCAAGGATTTTGGCACATCACCACTGGGAGCCGTGGAGGTACATTGGGACTTAGGGGCACCTAATGCCTCCAGATTGCTCCTTTTGTTTAGAGGATTCCCCTTCCTCAAATGACCTCTAGGCCAGTTCTTCATTTTCAAATTTCTATAGGAACCTTTGCCACTTCTTCTTTGGCTTATTGTGGAAATGATATTTACATATTATTTGTATCAACCCATAATGTTTAATGGGCCTCATCCCAATTTTATACTTTTCTATCATAGACGTGACTAAATGGTAGAGAAAGGCTGGTAAATTTACTCTAAGGGTAGGGTCCTCAATGCCATGGTGTAAATGAGTCAATAGGTGGAAAGAGGGTCCCGCTACTATAGTCATTTGTCCCTCATAAGTGAAATATTTTATAACCCAGGCTGCAATAGACCTCCAGGGTTTTGGAATAGACATTCTATGAATTCCCTTATTTTTCCCCCTGGTGCTTATGGCTAGTACAAGTTGGGGTTCCCCTTCCCTATGGAATAAATCTATTAACTTTTGATAAGGGACGTGGGTATTTTCATTTAAATTAATCCCTTTATTTTCAAGACCGGAAAGATGAGCAAGGACTTTTGTACTCACCCAGAAAGACTTTTTGTGCACCACAGTCTTCCCATCTACAAAATTCTCAACAAATTATCTGAGTAGCTGCTCTGTGTACCCCTCGAATTGCTTCATGAAATCTAGCCATCCAAACTTTTGAAATAAAGTGGCTATATTACTTAATTCCAGTAATGGTGTTGCATAATTTGGCTTGGACTTCTTCTTATTACCTCCCATCTCCTTTGTTTTAGAACCATGAAATGTTTGCTTCTCTGAATTGCAGACAGAGAGAGAGTTTTGTGTTGATATATTTGACAAGAAAATAATTAATTTCCAACTTTCTTGTCACCTTACTGTATCATTATGATGACTCTTCATAGGGAATTACATAGCTATCGTACTTTCACCATTTGTGCAAAAGGGGGCACAAGTTTAAAAATTACAGGGGGAACATATCATGTCAATCAATTAGCCTTTATTAAAAATAAATACTAGCCCTTATAATAAATTAATTCGCACATACCTTAGGTCTTGTTGTTAGATCAAACATCACTTACCTATGCTGATGTAATTGGAAATTTATATGGTTGGAGAAGGTGGCGACAAACATTAATGTTGTGGATGGGATGGTTGAAGTAATGATCAAAATTATTATGAAAAAAAGGGTGTCAATAATCTTATTTATTATTGAAAGATTTGATTTGATATGGTGGAGTAATCATAAGGGGCGGATCTCAAAGCAACATTAAAGGATGGGCATGTGTGGAGCTTAGGAAGAATAAGAGAGCTTTGAAAAAAAATAATAATACAAAAATCAAAACATTATCGAGTAATGCGACCGAAATAGAGAAGAAAAGAGTTTCATAATTATTCTAAAGAAAGATGTCATTAGAACAAAGTAACCTAATTGATTATTCCAGAGCATCGCTGAAAGATGCAACTAGAGAAACAACCAAAATTTTTGGAGCATCATCAAAAGATACAGCTGGAGTAGCAACCAAAATTTCCTGAGCATTCGAACAGAATTTCAGAGCATCCGTGTATCACTTTGGAGCATCGCTGAAAAGATGCAGCCAGGAGAGAAACAACAAAATTTTGAAGCATCGCTAAAAAGATGCAGCCGAAAGAGAAACAAATTTTTTTTGGAGATGCTTCGAAAGAGAAACATCAAAATTCTGGAGCATCGTTGAAAAGATGCAGCTGGAAAGAAGAATATTGTGACACTTTGGCCTTGACTTCTTAGGGCACCATTAGATGATGCGTCAAATTGCAGGATCAAGATGGTGGTGCAGTTAGTCTAATTTGTAGGTTCTGGAGCATCGTAGCAAGAATTCTGGAGCATCACAGTAGGGTGTGTCGGAATTGGATCGCCACAAAATTAAGTCCTATAAAATGTAAGAAAAACTTTATCCTAGTCCAAATCATGAAGTCGATGAGAAAATTGAAGAAATATATAGATTTATTCTTCTTTATTATTAATTTTTTTTTGACATTATTATTTACTTATCATCATATTGACCCTACCTTGGCAGAGTCAATCTGTGTGGATTTCTTCCTGTGTTTTTACCATTTTTGTAAACTCTTCTTTATTAACAAGTTTATGGTAGATGCGTAGTTAGTGCCCGTTAACCAAAAGAGTTTGGGTGTCACCATCAATTGGTTTGAACTAGACTAAACAATTAGCAAACACTTCAAAAATATCATATGGCCCAAGTTAGTGTGTCCTGAGTTGATGTTCCTTGTATTTGGAATTGAACAACAATGCCCAAGTCCCGGTATGGAATTCATTCTCTTTGATGTTTTTTCATGCTAAACCTTACATTATTCCTTGATCAATTCAGTTTGATGGATGACATCCAGATGAAGCTCATCTAGTTCACTAAGTTGTAAAACTCTCTTGATTTGAGCTTGTTTAAGATCCATTCCCAATTCCATGGCCGTTCTAAGGGTTTGGAGCTCAAATTCGATGGGAAAGAGGGGCTTCTTCCCAAAGACTAACTCATAGGGACTATGTCCAGTGGTTGATTTCTAGGTCACGTTGTAGGCTCAAACAACTTCGATAGTTTCTAAGCCCAATCTTTCCTTCCCAAGGAAACTTTTTTTTTTTCAAAATACTTTCCAACTCCCTGTTCATGACCTTGACTTGTCCATTTTCCTGCAGGTGGTAGGGTGAGGACTTCTTGTGACTTACCTGGAAGTGATTTGTGAATTTCAGGAGGACTTTAGACATAAACTGGGGGCCTTGGTTTTTAACAATTGTTCTTGGG
>VDFB02353493.1:125185891-125198470 GCA_007258455.2 Sequoia sempervirens
TTGTTTAGGTTAGAATTGATAAATCTAAAAATCCAAAGAAAATAATGGAGTGCAAAGAAGAAAACATGAAAATAAATAAAACAAAGTTACCCAAATTTTCAATCTCCATGGCTAACCTCCATTACACCTTCTAGCTTGCTGCAAGTTGAAGAGTGCCCTCAGATTCTTCGAGCAACTTAAGACTATGCCATGTCCTACACAAGTGTTGAAGGATTTTTCTATGCAAAATGACTCTAAATGACTAAGAGAAGCTCTAAGTATGTGTAAAAATGGATGAAAACAAGAAAGGTAGAAAGTTCACATGAATGCTTGAGAGAGAGAAGAGGAAGAAGAAGAAGACCAAATGAATTCAAAATTGCCATTTTATAAGACAAGGCAATTTCAAATGGACAGATGAGATTGAAGGTCGAATCGACGGTCCAAAATTGATGCACCAAGAATATGCCATGCATGGCAAAAACTATGACGCCGACGACTATGACAGACATGCAAGACATGTAGGCTATGACAAACATGCAGACTATGACAAGAAATGAATGTTATGACAGGGGATTATGACAAGGCATCTTTGACCAAGTGATGCATAAATAATTTATTTTAAATTATTTATTCGAAAATGGAGGAAATGGACAAGTGGAAAATAAATAATTTATTCAAATTATTTATTTGAAAATTGAGGAAATGAACAAGTGGAAAATAAATAATTTATTCAAATTATTTATTTGAAAATGGAGGAAATGGACAAGAGGAGCGTTTAATTAAATTTATTAATTTAATTAAATGGAGAGATGAAAATTAGACCTTAAATAATTAATTTAGATTAACTATTTAATTAGGGGAGGTGGCATGGGATAGTTAAATGATTTTAATAATTGTTTAACTATGGAAGAATTAAAGGACCATGAATAGATAAATAATTAATGGTAATTATTTAACTATAGATGAAAGATGAGAAAATAATTAAATAAATAATCATTTATTTAACTATTGAAGAAGAGGAAGAAATTAGTGACGCAATTAGTTTATTTAATCGATCAGGATAGAATAAATAGACATGAATTAATTAAATAATTAAAATTATTTAATTAATAGATGAAAATGGACCAGATAACATAATTAAGTATCTTAATTATGCTAGGATGAAAGTGGCGAGAAATGGAGCTTGTAGGCCTAGGTCAATTTTCAGTGTCTCTGAGAGAGAAATATAAATTATATATCTCTATATAGTTAATAGAGTTGTCGTAGTAGAAGATAATTAGTGTAGGTGTTATTTAAACATTGGAATGATAGTTTTAGTTGAACAATCTAAATTTAAAGTTCAATTAGAATTTCAATATCAAAATTGTAAGGTGTAATACCATTTCATTCATAGAGTGTAGTAAATACACAATCTACAAAAGATTTGAAAGAAATTTGAGCAATATGCATACATATCTCATTGAATGTTTGGTATTTTAACCATTTGGTGACTTTTTCCCTTTGTTTACCTACCTCTTTACCCTCTTCAACTAGAGCTTTCTAATTTTTGAAATCATCATAATTTGTAATAAGGTTTTATATGAAATAATACGTTTAAGTTGTATGATTTATATTTCTAAGTGTTTAATGAGGGTTTTATTCTTGAGAGAGTGATGTTGGGAAAAAGTTTTGTGTTTCAATAATTTTCCTTTGTATTATGTATTACATTGATTATCAAGTTTGGTTGCACACATAATACCAATTCTATTAGTTTGAAAGCTTCTAAAACTTTTCAACAAAACCATTTTGTGGTTTATGCTTTATGCTTTAATGGATGTCCATACCCTATTCCAAAGCTCCCATTTTGACACATTTTAGGAGGATTATAGTAAATAGTAAATATAAGATAAAATTGGAATTTTTATAAAGGAGTTTGTATTGGGGGTTTTAAATTAGTAGAAAAATGACATATCACTTAAATAGTAAGTGATAGTGGGAAGGATTAGTTGTATATATCTATATGTAGGTAATAGGGTTGTAGTAGGGGAAGAGAATTAGTGTAGCATATAACTATTGAAATGACAATTTTAATTGAATAATCTAAATTTGAAGTTTTATTAGAAATTTAATATCAAACATCTAAGGTGTAAGCTTATTTCCTTCAAAGAGTGCAATAGATACACATCATTCTATATAAAATTTGACCTATATGCATATAATTTGAAAAGAAATATTTTTCCTCATTCTTGATCTAATTGCAACTTTAGTATTTTAAACATTTGGTTAATTTTTTATTTTGTTTGGTTACCTCTTTACCCTCTTCCACTAGAGATTTCTACTTTTGAAAATTATCACAATTTAAAATAATACTTTCTATGACATAGAACATTTAAGTTGTATTATTTTTATTTAATTAAGTATTTAATGTGGGATTTATAGAGAGAGTTATGTTGGGAAAGAGTTTTGTGTATTTAAAAAAATCTCTTTTGTATTATACAACTCTTGAATTTAAGTATTTTATTTTTGAAGATGATGCTAGCATAGATCATCAAGTTTGGTTGCACACATTATACCATTTTCATTAGCTTGAAAGCTTCTAAAAAAATTTCAACAAATTAATTTTGTGCTCTATGCTTTATTCTTTGATGGATGTGCATACCCTATTCCAAAGCTCAAATTTTGACATATTATAGAAGGATACTAGTAAAGATTCATGCCGATTGTATTTCTTGAAAGTTTCTAAATGTATCAAATAGCTCACATGACTTTTATATGCTTTCAAATTTTACAAAAAATTCTACCAAGGCATTTGAAACTATAAAATTTGACAAAAATTCCCTTCCTTTATGAGCTTTGATGGATGTCCATATCCTATTCCAAAGCTCTAATTCTAGCATAGGCAAGTAAGATGTTGGAAAAAGTTAGTAAATTTGAATTTACACTTTCCAGTTATATTTTATTGAAAATTTCTAAATCCTTTGTAAAAATAAATCTTGTACATATCTTGTAGCCATTATAGTTCATGAGACCAAATCTCTAAGGAATTCTATTGACCAATTCACATGCTTTGCCTATGCTTCAATATTTTGCACACACATCTATTGGCCCATGCTTTTTGTTAAACCAAAAGGTCTTGACCTATTAATTTCCAAAACAAACATTGGAGTTAATTGATCTACAAGAGACAATTAGTCCATGTCAAGAACCCTGAAGGAGGATGTTGAATATACTATTCAATTGTCCCCCCCTTAGCGTTACCTAAGGGGATTCAAACCCAACACATTTGGCTCTGATACCATTTTTTGGTCCACACACACCATTAAACCAAAATATTGACATATTATTTTTTGATACAAACATTAGACTTAATAGATCCATGGGAGGCAATTATTCTATGTCACGAATGATGTAACCAAAGAAACATTCAACATAATTGAGCCATTATTGATTAATGAGAACTAGAAAGTAAAAAATTGATTTCAAATTAAATTGTTCTATTATCTATCTCTTCTCATACAATGAAAAAGAATTCCCTTATATCTAAAAAACTAAGAAAAAACCAAAAATCCAAAAATTACCATTTTTGACAAATTTTGATAATTGCCATATTTGTCATTTTTTTGTAATTTCTATACATATCCCTTTGAGTCCATATTTTTCCTAAAAAAAATCTAACAATAAGGTGACATGAATTTTCAAATTACAATTTAAATTGGAAACATGAGTTCCATGTTATTATAAAAAACAACTTTCTAAACATTGGAAAAAATAATAAAAGCTGACTTTGAGGGCCCAAATGAAAGATTTAGCTCCTAGAGAAGCGTCCAAACAACCACCTACCAAGCTAATCTCAGTCAGTAATTAAAACAACTCCTCATAACACATTCACCTATAAAATTTGAGCCCAAATGAACTTTGGAGTCAAAAGCTATGACCTCTAGAAATCCTTGCAACAATGAACCCCAAAGAGGGACATTGAATATTGTTCAACAAAATATACCAATTTTTTTTTAACTAAAACATATTGTTATATTTCTCTATCCTTTGTTCTTTATGAATTTCTGAACCCTATTCCAAATATCCTAAAACCACTCCTAATGGGGATTCAAATGGAAGGAAGCTCCAAAATCTATCATACATGTACCTTGATATGCTTGTGTTGGCAAGGCCATATCAAAAGCATTTGTACTAGTTAATATTTTTAATAGAATCATTCTTTTTCTCCTCCTTTTTGTCTCTTCGCTAGTCCTTCATCTTTCCACATTTTCAAAAAATTACCTCAAACTTTCCAAGATATGAGATATCCCATAATATTTGTATCTACTCTTTCTTCCTTTGCATGGACTCTTCCTTTCTCCTTTTTCTTGCCACCACATCCTTCACTCATATTGATTCTTTCTCAAAAAAGTGAGGATGCTGTAAAAATATTTCCTTTGAGTAGATTCATCCTTTCTCCTCCCTCACATTACCACATACTTCACTCCTCATATTGATTTTTTCTTTAAAAAGAGTGTGGATGATGCAAAAAGAAAAATCTCTACTATGTAGATTTCTAACTCAACTACCCCTCACCATGATAGTTACAAGTTTCCCATCTCTACTTTGTAGAATTATCTACCCATTACCATGATAGTTACATATTTCCCAATTCAGAAGGTGAAATACATGTGTATCCATTGATTACAAAATTTCCTTTCCTATATCAATGTTGCAACATTTATACTATTAATTCTTTCCTATTTCATCGGTTCAACCTTATTCCATGAAAAAAATCTTTGTTCTCAATATTCATCGCCTTGAGAAATTGTTATATTATGTGGAAAAATAAAATGACATGCCACATATGCTATTATCACTTATAGTTAGATCATTTGTGGGTCAAGTGATGCCATGATAGTTATATCATCCTTCTTAGTGACACCCTAGTAGTTGATCTACATGCTATTTTGTGCAAGAAGACTACTATTATGACATGTTTTTTGAGGATTACAAAAAGTAAAAAATAAAACCATATGATTTGACTTAAAATCTCACCTTGTATTCATGGGTGCATAGTTTTCATAAATCTAGTGTTTGCAAATGTTTTGTCATTTAGAGTAAGTATAAAATTAGTGGTAGAACTTGATGGCAAGGAAATGTACATATATCTTGTTTGGTTAGTTAGTTGAATAATAATTTAAAATTATCTAAGGATAGGTTGACAAAGTGAAGAAAAAGTCTATATTGTGATTGGCTCAAAAACATATTAGATTGTGGGGTGTTATTTGAGAGAAATTTTATACCTATAAATGTACATTTTAAAAGAAAAGGTGTCTCTCAAAATATAAAAAGTGGATTTTTTTGCAAGACATGACATATGAGAGGGGTTCAAATAATAAGATGGAATAATGGAAATAAAGTATTTAATTCTCATGATGAAATTAATCTATTAGATAAGTTAAAAGATGTTGAACTTCAACTTTTTTGGTACAAATAAATAAAGGGTTAGTAAATGTACAAGTATGATTCCACATATCACCTATTCATACAACTTAAATCTATCAAATAAATTTTAAGATTGTTATAGAATCATAAGAAAAACATGTACAAGTTAGAGGAACTTTTATGCAATTTAGACAAAAATGATTACATAACTTTTGAAGATATTTTCATAAATATAATGTGAATTTTTCATCAAGGTGATTTTTTCATAAAAATATACACATAGATAAATAGTTAGCATTATGGTATTTGTTCTTTTCATTAAAATTCAATGATATGTAATCTTTAAACTAGGTTAAAAATTATTCTTTTAATCCTAAAAAATATTTTATTATTCAACTTTCATCAATGTAATTATCTTTTACCTACCAAACAAAAACCAAAACCTATTTTTATCGTGTCTTGACTTGAAACTAATTAACAATAAGATTAATCTATGGAAATGACATTCTTGAATGTATGTGTATAGTTCTTACATTGACAAGTAAGCTAGAAGGAACTAATTTTACTTATATAAAGAAGTGAATAAGGAACTAACTAACACCTAAGATTTTTTTTACAAGATTGTGTATTTTTATGGAAATTGTAACTTCTCATGGTAACTAGAAACACTTTTCAATATTGTTCACATATGTATCAATCTTGAAAATAATTTTTTTTGATATATTAGGTTAATATCAAACAAATGTATTCCTTTTATCATGTTTTTTTATCTCTTCTATTAATAATTATGTCATTATTTATTGTTATAAGTAAATGGAGGTTATCATTCCTCTCTTTTTTGTATAGAGAACAATTGGTATTGTAATTTACTATGTAAGAGCTTACTCATTTTATTAATATCATTTAATTAAGTCATTTATCTAGATCATTGTCTTGAGAAAAAACATTAGACTCTATATTGGACCTCTTATGATGATTAATGAGGATAATGGCACTCTAAATTCTAATTTGAAGTATATGAGATATTTTTTTAAAACAACCCCCTTCCCTTGGTTTTTTTGGTTGGTCTTATAAAAATGGGATTCGTTATAAAGGATTATTTTTTATTAATCATATTTATATGTAATACTTTCCTAGGGCTTCTGTCCTCTTCTTTGGTTATTTTTTCCTATGTTTGGTTTAGATATTTTTTATACTTCCATTTTTTTTAATAATAGGGGTATCTTTTTAGTCACCTTATTTCTGTATGTAATTTTTTAATATTCGAACCATCTATATTTCACATTAGAAATTATGTTATCTTTGTTGAATGCATAAACCTTATCCAAATAAAAATAAATAGGATTTTTTTTTAATCATGAATCATACCATCAATTATGTATGAATGGTTTATGATATTTTTAGTGTGGATAATTACAAGATAAAAATTAAAGATATAGAGTGAATAGATCAACAAAATTGGGCATTACTTCAAGAAACTTTCATAGGTCTTTGAAAGACATGAGATGGAAGGATAAAGAAGACATTGGGAATTGAATTATTTATTTAATTTATTCTAGTGGGAAATATTTTGTAAACCTTGAATCCTAATATTTGTATTTATTTATTTATTACTCGGTTTATTAATTATTTATCCTCCATTGAAAAATTGCATGTCATCTATCTTATTATGTGTTTAAGAAGTTGTAATATAATCTAGTTCCATAATAATGTGTAAGAGCATCTTATGGAATTGTAAGGTGTGATATTATTATGAAATATTATATGAGATGTAAGAGAATAATTAGGGGGGTGTATATTTGAATCTTGATCAACAATATGACAATTGCAAGACCATCTTACTATTTAGAGGCCAAGATAGATTGGGATATCCAAGTTGAGATTCCCTATGATATTTATGAAGAAAATGGTTTCTTACTGTATTAGTTGCATATATCCTTTGTTTGCCTTATTTTTTTATAAATAAGGTTCTTCCAGGATGAAAATTTGTATAAATTTAATTCAAGATATTTTTATGCTAAAAAAAGTACTCCAGATTTGAATGCCAATGATTACTCTTGTTAAGAGTGTAGAGACTTCTATAAATATGTTGTAACTACTATTGTTGTTGAGTAATACATTGAATTTTATTTGGAATTTTTTTTTTATCCCAAAATTATTTTCCCTATATACATAATATTTATTATAGTTGTATGATTTTTTGTTAATTTATTTCCTATAACCACATAATCATTTTATTATACTCATTTGTCTCACAGATTAACATAGGAAAAATTTCTACATCTTAGCTTCATTTATTTTGGTATCAAATATTGAACAAATCAATTCCTAAGTGATATGAAAGAGATTATTTATATTGATATTCATTTTAGAAGGATTAGTTGAAAAAAATATTACCAAAACTTCTAGATAGGAGATGGAGAGATTCAATAATATTAACTATGAGCAATGGAGGCTCAATAAAGAGGATTTTATCATAGATTATGATCATAAGGCTACAATTTTTAGGTCCGAACTAGCTATAAGATAAATAATGATTGGGACATGTGTTAGATAGAAAAGTGAGGAGAATCCTTAGGATTTCCTTGGAAGATTCTATTTTTAATGTATGTGAATAATCTATTATGTAATCCATCTAGAATAATTTGGGCGATTTATAGTAAGATAAATCCTTAGTTAATATTTTTCTACATAGTAAGCTATACATCTTGAGAATTGGTGACGATGATTTTATTACTAAGTTGAACATGTTCAATATGATCATGAACCCACTACATTCTATTGGAATAATATAGAAGGATTATTTATATATGGATCTTCTATATTCATTACCATAATTAGAAGATAAATTGGTTATGGATATCAAGAGTGTTTCTTTAAATATCATATTTTATGAGGTATTGACTACTTTAAATTTTTGGAGGAGATGAGGACAAAAATATTGAACCTACCAAGGATCCCTTAATTATTCATGGAATTTTAAGTAAAAGTATAATAATAAGAACAATAAGTGGATAAGATTGTAACATACAAATATTATAGGATATATTCATCTCTTGGAAAGTTAAAGGTAATTTTTTGAAATTGTGGAAAGAGGACTAGAAAAGAGTCAAAAAGGAGGAGAAAAAGAATGATTATAATAAAATGTTTAAAAAATATTCTTAGGAATAATATTTTTATGACCTTTGCAACTCATGCATTTGAAGGTTCATGTATGATAGATTTTGGAGCTTCCTTCCATATAAATCACCATTAGGAGTGGGTTTTATAGTATGAAGAATATAATAGTGGGAAGATATAGCTTGATAACAACTCTCATCTTTGCAATTTTTGGCTATGGTAGTGTAACAACATAAATAGTATGCCCCACCTTTGAGGAATGGAGCACGAGGGTAGGGTTCCTATTTCACACTTGTTACACTCAAGGAAACCTTAGAGATCTCAATCCAAAGATAGAAATGGGGAAAGAGATCTTTCAATAAGGTATCCTAAGGTGTGATTAAAGACAATAATAGGGTTCACCACTAAGCTAGGGCTTGGAAAGACAAGAAATGAATGTAACATGAAAAAGTACTATGCAAAACCTAACTAAATGACCTAGGAAATAAATTGAAATGTAGAATAACAAACTAAGAGTGAACAAAGGTGAACTTGGAAGAAGGATGAGGTCAAAATAAGCTTCACAACCTTGAAATATTGTTGTTTAATGCCCACTAGGATTCATATGCCAGTTTGGGTGATTTATTCCTAGACTAGGATTTTTGTGCCAAAATTGGAATCTCATAGTGGTGGATCTAAAACAACTAAAATTTGGAAAATATGATGTACTAGGACTCATACACCATAAGTGGCATATTAGTCCCACTCTTATTTTTTGGAGGGTTAAGACCTGAATCTACTCTCATATCTTCGCTCTTCCTTCCACACTTCGTTTCTAGATCTAAAACCCTGATTTGCAACCTATAGGTGAATTTCTGTGAAGATAGCAACCTTGTGACCACTTGACAACTCTCCTCAAACTTGTAACTCAATATTTAAAGGATATTCAAGCCTCAAAGCATCTAGATATGCAATCACACATGTAGAGAGAGAAAATCTTGTTGATTGTTAGGGAATAAAGGTTCTCCTTGGTCAAACTCCTTTTAGGTAATTAAACCAAATGATGAGATAATGGAATAAGAACATGAAACATGAAACATGAACAATGATACCTTGAATGATGTTTTGAGATGTAAATTGGAAATCTAACATGAAGTGGCCACATAGAATGTAGATCTTGATCTTGAATATAGATATGAAACAATGCTTGCAAATGGATCTTTAATGCTACATCACAACACTAGATCAACAACATGCTTGATGCTTAATGATCTTGACATGATGATGGATCTTGAATTTCTACAACAAATGATGAAGAATTTTGTCCTTGAATACTTTATAAATGCTCTTACAAACTCTCTTGAAACTCTTGTAAAATCTTGGAATGCTTGAATCTTGATAGCATAGGATGATATCATGAAGGCTTATGTAAATAATGATTTGAGACATTTCTTATATAGGAAATCCATCCAACTTACCATTTTTTAAATCCAAGAGGCTGACATTCATGAAATTTGAACTTAAAACCTAGATTTCTTGCTCAAAACCCTAAAAAGGGGCCAAATGGGACTCATACCCCACTTATGGAGTATAGGTCCCATATGTATGGGACTTTGTTATTCCTTTCATAACCACCCCATTTTAAACTTGTTTAAAATAGGTCCCCCTTTTTTCTGTTATGTTTCCTTTGGCCTTTTGTTTTCTACCTTAGGCGTTTTCTATTTTTTTTTGGAGGATGTGGAACACGGACCGAAACTGAACTCTGGAACTTTTCTAGGTTCCCGGTTCTGGTTCTGTTCCAGTTCAGGTTTCGCTGGTTTCCTTTGTTTTGTTTGTTTGTCATCTTTTGTTCTAGCAGGCGTGAGACACAGAACGAAACTGAACTTTGAAACTTTTTTCTAAGTTCTAGTTCTGTTTCCCCTTCCCCTTCCGGTTCTAGTTCCACCGGTTTTCTTTCTTCCTCTTTTGTTTGTTGTTTTGGTGGAAGTAGGATGCGGACAAAAACCGAACTCTGGAACTTTTCTGAAGTTCTAGGTTTCGGTTCCGTTTCGGTCCCAGTTCTGCCGAACTTGTTTGTTTTGCCTTTTGTTCCGATTGTTTGGTTGTGGGGTGTTTTCTTCCCTTCCTTTTTCCTTTTATCGTCCCTTTTTCATCATTTCTTTGTGTGTTGTTGGAGGTGGAGCCAAGATGGAAACCGAACTTGGAATTTGGAGAAAGTTCAGGTCGCTTTGTTCCTTGGCTTCCACTCAAGCAGGTTCGGCCTGGATCACTTTTGTTCGGGACCTTGTTTGCGTTTATTTTCGTGTTTTGATCCTTGTGTTTGGTCTCTTTTGTGGGGTCAAGTTCAAGAAGGATTTGGGATATGGAGTTGTTACCAAACTCAGTTTCCTCATCCCATTCCAACTGCACCCCCGCCCTATTGCGGTCCCCGGTTACTTTTCTTTTTGCGGACGCGGAGCCGGAATGTGGGTTGAACTTGGAAATGTTGGTTATTTCCATGTTTTGTTCCCATTCTGACTCCGGTCCCGGTTCCAGTTTCATTTTTGGCTCTGCCCCCGCCGGTATTAAAGGTAAGTATGTTTTTGGTTCGGATTTGGTTCTGCCTCCACCAGAGTTGAGTCTCTTTTTGCTAAGTATAATTGAATGAAACATATATGAAAGGTAGGATGAATGATGATATTTTCTATGCTTGAGAGGACTAATGAAGGCATTGTTTCATAGGATTAATGCAGGTTGGGAGCGTCTGATGCCGCTTCACAAGAAGATCATCCCATAGAAATGTTCTAGGCTGAGACGAAAGTGTAAAGGGAGGAGGTCGCAAGTCTTAATGATGAACGATACGTTCGCTGGCAAGAGTAGGTGGACGTGAACAAAAATACCCATGGAACATTCAAAGCAGCTCTGCGGGAGTGATTTTCGAGGTCAAGGATGAAACACGCAAAGTCTTAATGGTAGACGCGAAGGTTGCGAGTTAATGATGATGGTTGTAAAAGATCTAGAAACCATGCATGAGAGCGATCTTTCACCGACATGAACATAGTATATGAATTTAATGCATGATTGACTTTGTTCCAAACTCTTCTAGAGCTGACTCCTTCTATGATCGACTTTTTGTAAACCCTAAAATGGGGACCAACACATTTTTGACGTGTGTGTATAAATATGGCACTTTTTCCTCTTTATAGAGGGACAGAGATCTTTTTCTTCTTTATCTTCTCCTTTTTGGTTAAGAATTAGCAAGTTAGGGTTAAGAAAGGTTAGCAAGCTAGGGTTTTGCAGGAAGTTTGAAGTTTTTAGTTCAATAGGAAGAGGAGGTGATGTATCTTCCAGATTTTCTTAGTATAGATGGAGATAATTTGAAGACATGGGTTTTCTATACATTGGTGATCTTGCCAGATTTGTAAATGTTTTTTTATCTATTTCACTAACAATAGAAGCAGCCAGATTTAAATCTACTTCATATTGTGCTCCAAAATGGTATTTATCTTGGGTTAATTATTTGATTTGGAAAGCTTTCAAGGAATGAAATTTTATCTTATGTTTTGTTTAAATGATAATTTGCAATCTATTGTTAAAGTTTGCACTGTGAATGATTGAAACTTTGTATTAATTACAAGTTAACTTTATTCTGCAGTTTTAGTTTAGGAATTCCTTGGAAGGTAACAAGTTTGATTAGTTGGATGAATCAACATTCTCTTCAATTTAAAAGCTTTAATCTTTTTTTTTTTTGTTTCTTTAAAACCACTGGTTAAAGTAGGTTTAAATATATGTTCGATCTTTATAACAATTAAGAAGCTTAAAACCAACAGCCCCTTTGAACATTACAGCCATATTGACTACTTCGTGAACCAACAATGTTGTGAACCAACATCAAAGACCTTTGGAAGTGATCAGATTGATTGATGATTGTATTTTTTAGGAGAGGTGAGATATTTCACTTTTATCTTACCTACATGTTGGGGGTCAACTTGGCACCATCAACAGATCTAGCACTAGAAGGAGGGCTAGAAGAGAAAACTAGATAATATTGGGTTTTTCTCACCAGAGAGGTCCCATAGAGTTCTTCGATCAACTGAAAACCTACCACCTTTGATAGAA
>VDFB02353493.1:125198570-125254899 GCA_007258455.2 Sequoia sempervirens
AGAATGAACCAGAGGAAGATGTGTATGATGCCCAAGCCTTTCAGACAAAGGGATGACACTTCCTAAGAAATCAAAATAAGGGTTCGTTCACTACATCAGCACCACTTAACCATATGGTGCCTTTGAATCAGGGTGCTGATAACAACCTTCCTCCACCAAGGGGTCTACCTGAATCCCATAACAAAGGTAATTCATCTGGTGTTTTCAAATGTAATGAAAGCTATAACATAGAATTCGATATTATTTCTGAGATGCAGAAATAGAAAAACTCTTTATCATACTTTGACATCCTAAAGTGGTGCCTTGCCTAACGAGAGATAGTGTTGAAAGATTTGGAAGAAGCTGATAAATCAAAAGGGAAAACCAAGGTGGTACCCATTGCAGACATGAACACAGCTTTATACAAAAGCAAGGTAGGTACCCCACCATTTCTTTTAAGTTTGAGAATCTATGGGAAGAATCTACATAATTGTCTACTAGATTTAGGGGCTTCTGGCAATGTGATGCCATTTTCTATATGCAAGAAATTAGGATTGAACCCTGTCCAAACAAACAAGAAGGTCATCCAACTCGATAAAATAGAGGTTAATGTAGTTGGAGAATTGAGAAATATACATGTGCAAGTAGGGTCCGACCCTAGGATTTTAACTAATATGAATATTCAAGTAGCAGACATTCCCGAGACTTATGGTATGCTGTTGAGTAGAAATTTAATGAAGAGTATAGGGGGATACCACTCCCTCAAATTTCCACATATGTGGCTACCATGGAGGGGAATGCCTACCTAGATTAGGATTGAGAGTGAACCTTGCCTCAAATATATCATCACTGAATATGACTGTCCCAACGAGGTAGCTTATTTTGAAACTGAGATAAGGGTTTATAAAAGAGAGGAAATTCTGACCTTTTTGATTCTTGATTCTAAAAATTTCTCAATGCAAGAATTCCCTGATCCCATGATTAATATATACCAATAGGTATTGATTAGGAAACTGCAATAGGATCAACTGGTCTTAGGGGAAGATATCAATTTGCAGAGTCTTCTACCCCCTAATTGGTGTAGGATACACTACCAAGATCATTCAGAACTGACCTGCCAACCCTGCATTAGTGTTTTGAATCATGTTTCCCAAACCAAAGAGACCTACCCAAGTCACCTTGAGGCCATTTCAGATAACTTCTCACTCGAAGCCAAAAATGTGATAATGTTAACTAGGAATAATATACCTTCAGAGGAAGTCCCTCCTCAAACTGAACCTACCCCAGTCATAATACCATACCAACATAGCTATGATGAACAACCCTAGGGTTTGTTTGATACCCCTACACTCACAAGTATACCAAAACCCAGGGGATTAATCAAAGATACAAGTGACTGTTAGAAAGATATCCTAGGATTACATGATATATCTGACCGAGAATCATAAATTTCACCTGAGGAACCTATTGAACACCCATTCCCAATATTTGATGCAAAAGATCAAGTGGCCCTACCTATGGTTCATCTTATCCAAACACCCGCAACAACCTCAAAGGGATCAACCCCAACTCATGATCAGCTATGGACCCTCACATTTGATGGATCCAAATCCAAAACAGGGTGTGGTGCTGGAATTGAGTTAACTAGCCCAACAAGGAAAATATTTTTTACTTCTTACAGGTTGCAGTTTGGGTGCACTAACAATATAGTAGAGTATGAAGCATTAGCTCAAGGACTGATGTTTGCACATCAAAAGAAAGTTATTGCCTTGATGGTTAGAGGAGATTTAGAAGTTATTATCAAGCAAGTACATAGCCAGTACACATGTCATAATAAAAGGCTGGTAGCTTATAGAAATCAGGTATGGAACCTAATTGAAAATTTTGATGCTTTTGGGATTACTTTAATTCCTAGAGAGGAGAATCAAATAGCTCATTCATTAGCTATTGCTGCAAGTACCCTAGAACCCATGCGAGGCTCCAAGCTTAAGATATTCTCAGTAGAATTGATATCCACCTTGATTGTTCTCGATAATGTCAGGAAATTTCAAGTCTTTGACGATGATCAACATATCCTTGCTTTTATAGCAAGCTCATATGTTTTTGAAGGACAGATCATCGATGAGTCTGACAGGGATCAAGGAGACTAGAGCCCCGAAGACTGCGATACAAATAGGATCCTCAATTTAAAAGGTAATAGCATTCCCAAGGGAATGGTGGCCTTAGAAAGAATTTTTGATTCAGACCCAAGGGCTCGAGAAAAGGTGTCAACCGAAGATAAAGGAGGTGAATATAAAACTGTTAACCTAGCTGATTCTGGCCCTGAAAGAAATGTTTACATAGGGAAAGTCTGCCCTGGAGCAATTAGAAAAGATATAGTGAGGGCACTAAAGAAATATGTTGCTGCAATAGCTTGGGGGTACGAAGATCTAAAAACATTTGATACTTCTGTGATAACTCGTACTATTCCTCTTAAGCCTGAAGCTAGACCATTTTAGAAAAAACATTTCATCAATGCCCTGATTGAACCACTGATCTTTAAGGAAGTTCAGAAATTGTTTTCTACAAGAATAATCTTCCTTGTACGACATTCAACATGGGTGGATAACTTGGTTCTAGTTTGTAAGAAGAATGGAGAGATCTGACTATGTGTAGATTTCAAGAATCTAAATAGAGCTTCAGAAAAGGACAACTACCCACTCCCTTCTCTGGACGAAGTCTTGCAAACTGTCAATGGGTCTCAGATGATGTCATTCCTGGATGGCTATTCTGGGTACAATCAGGTGATCGTTAATTATGAAGATAGAATGAAGACAACCTTCACTACTAAGTGGGGAACATTTTCTGATAGGAGGATGCCATTTTGTTTGATAAACGTTAGAGCAACCTTTCAGCGTGCCATGGATGTAGCCTTCAAAGATTTGATTGGTAAATGCATCATCGTTTATATGGATCACCTAATAGTATTCTCTAAAGATAGACTAAACCATGCTGCAGACTTGGCTAAAGTTCTTGAAAGATGTATTTGATATGGTGTCTCTCTGAATCCTAAAAAGTGTGTGTTTAGGGTTTCTAAAGGGAAAATTTTAGGACACATAATCTTAGAAAGAGGAATCTTGATAGATCTAGACCGAGTTGAGTCTATTTTAAAGTTAACCATGCCGGGAAGTAAGAAGGAGATGAGATCTTTATTTGGAAAGATCAACTTTGTGAGAAAGTTTATCACAGGTTTTGTAGAAATTGTTAAGCCATTGAATGAAATGATGAAGAAAGATGCTAGAATAGAATGGAGTAATAGGGCAAAGGTTGCTTTTTCTCAAGTCAAGCAATCCATTTTGGAAGCACCAGTCCTCACTAACCCTGACTACTTGAAGCCATTTTATATTTATTCTTTTGCTTCTAAACACTCATGTGCAGCTGTCCTGACACAACGAAGAGAGGAGGGGGATGAGAGGCCAATTTCCTTCATAAACTCCCCATTTAAGAATGCTAAAGTCAAGTACCCACCTCTTGAGAAACAAGCTTTTGCATTGGTTAGAGCTATCAAGAAGTTCAGGCACTATGTCCTTCAAAGTTAGATTATTGTTGTGGTTCCTGATGTTGTTGTGAAGTCTCTACTTATGCAGAACGAGTTGGGAGAATGAAGGGGGGAAATTGATGGCTATTCTATAGGAGTTTGATCTAGAGATTCACCCTATGAAACTTGTATGAGGTCAAGGCCTATCTAAATCAATGGTGGATGCTAGTGAGAATATTATTTGTCAGCAATACACAACACAATCTATTTCCAATGACCCTTGGTATGCCGATATTATTTATTTCATGCTCAATAATCGGTTCCTAGAGGGAATGACTACAACTCAGAGGAGAGCACTAAGAATGAAAAGCTCCCATTATATGCTCAAAGGAGGATTTTTATATAGAAATAACTTTGAGGGAGTTTACCTACGATGCCTTGATCAACAAGAGGCTAAGCACACAATTATTGAATTTAATGGGAAACATGGCCCAGGTCATGGTTCTACAGATTCGTTAGCACATCAGATCTGGTTATTATTGGCCATGTGTGTTTAAGGATGCCCACCAACATGTAAGGACATGTCATACATGTCAAACTTTTGCATCAAAAGAACGTCATCCAGCCATGCCATTGCAACCTGTTTATGAGATAACGCCATTTTCTCAATGGGTGCTTGATTTTATTGGGGTAATTAACCCAAATTCTTTTGTAGGACATAAATTCATTTTGAATGCCACAGAGTATTGCACAAGATGGACTGAAGCTATACCTTGCAAGAACACAATGGAAGTAGTAATCAAATTCCTCACTAAATGGATAACCACCAGGTTTGGAGTACCTTTGCACTAGTATGTGACAATGGCCTTGCCTTTTCTTCTGCCAAGTTCATTTCATGGGCTTATGATGATAAGATTGTTTTAAAGTATTCTTCAAATTATTATCCGTAAGGAAATGGAGTTGTAGAATCAACTAGTAAGAATCTCCTGGGAGTAATAAAAAAATTGTTAGAGAACAATCCTAGGGACTGGCATACCTAGTTAAGATTTGCGTTATGGGTAGATAGGACTAGGATCAAGGTTGCTTTAAAGACTTCACCATTTAAGCTAGTATATGGCCAAGAGTCCGTGTTCTCTATTCACTTGCAAATACCTATCCTTAAGTTTATGCAATAATTTTACTCTAGTGATGATAGGATTGAAGTAAGGTTAGCTGGCTTGTTGAGATTAGAAGAGCAGAGAGATGTTGCTTTGCAACAATTCTTTAAGCACCAGGCTATTGTCAAACATTGGTTTGAAAAAAGAGCAAAAGTCAAGGCTTTCAGAATATCAGACCTTGTGTTGCTATGGGATAAGGCTAATGAAAATAAAGGTGATCACCAGAAGTTTGACAAGCTCTGGTTGGGTCCCTATCAAATTGCTGAAATCCTAGGAGAAAATTCTTTCTAGCTAAGTGGTTTAACGGGAGAACTTGTTCCATTTCCAGTGAATGGATAGTTTCTCAAACATTATTTTTGGTTGTGAAAGATCTTGTATTTTGTTGGGTTGTATATATGTAAATAGTTTTTTACTTTGCTTGTTCGTTGTTTTGTTGTTTTCCTTGTTTGCCTTTTCTTTTGTTCTTTTGCTTGTTGTTCCTTTGTTTTTCTTTATGGGGACCTTCATTTTATGCAGTTGTAAGGGGGTTGTTATCATAAGTATACTTTGGTTATTAGGAGAGAGGTTGGTTTAGATATTTTCAGGTTTTCTGATTGGATGACTTTGTCCTAAATTCATTGTTTTATGCCCATTATCAATAAGGGTTGTGGAAAGTTTTGAAAACAAGGTGCAAAGTAAACAATCTTCATTAATTATGGCTGAATCTATAACAAATCAATAGACACATCTCCTTTTGTTAAGGTATATTTGTCCTAGGACAATAATGTTGCAATATTTGAGTGAAAAATATGATTCCCCAGATGTTGTTATGAGGTTCATGACAGTTTTCAACCCAGAACAGATGTCAGACATCTGACATATTGAGAAAGAATTGAATGAAATATTTGAAACTCCAAGAGAAGAGAAAAGAAAAGAAAAGAGAACTAGCTAAGAAAAGAGGACTCAATATTGAATGGGTGATTCTAGTATCTCTACCGGGGCTATGGATGCTTAGCTGGCAGTAGAGAAATGTTGTGAGAAAACTAGAGGTATCTCCATCGGGGCTATGGAAACCTAACTGGCAGCGGAGCTATGCCCAAGATATCATTGCACAACAGCTAAAGCGAATCAACTCATGTAGTTCAAATCTTGCACGTTATTGTTCAAAAGATGAGGAAAACTTTGTAAAAAGGGTGACGCACCATTAAGCACACACATAAATTCAAGGGTAGCCAGTGTTGATTTACATTTGAGGTCTTAGCTCAACCTTGTTTGTTAAAATTGAGCTAACTGGAATTGTGATGTTGATAAACTAGGAGTTCTGGGTAGCTGAATCCTTCGGTTTCTTGAAAATGGTTAAACCATTTCCCCAATAAATTCGCCAATTTTTATGCCTTGCATAACCACCCCATTTTAAACTTGTTTAAAAGAGGTCCCCCTTTTTCTGTTATGTTTCCTTTGGCCTTTTGTTTTCTGCCTTAGGTATTTTCTATTTTGTTCTAGCGGATGTGAAACATGGACCGAAACTGAACTCTAGAACTTTTCTAGGTTCCAGGTTCAAGTTCAGGTTCCAGTTCCGCTAGTTTCCTTTGCTTTGTTTGTTTGTCATATTTTGTTCTAGCAAGCGTGGGACATGGAATGAAATTGAAATTCAAAATTTTTTCTAAGTTCCAGTTCTGTTTCCCCTTCTATTTCTGGTTCCGCCTATTTTCTTTCTTCCTCTTTGTTTGTTGTTTTGGCGGAAGTGGGATGTGGACAAAAATTGAATTCTGGAACTTTTTTGAAGTTCCAGGTCTAGGTTTCGTTCTAGTCTTGGTTCTGCTAAACTCGTTTGTTTTGCCTTTTGTTCCGATCGTTTGGTCGTGAGGTTTTTTCTTCCCTTCCTTTTTCCTTTTTTTTCTTTTTTTTGTCATTTCTATGTGTGTTGTCGGAGGCGGAGCTGGGATGGAAACCGAACTTGAAATTTGGAAAAAGTTCAAGGTTGGGTTTTTGTTCCACTTCCACCCCCGTTGCGGTTCACCCGAGATCAGTTTTTGCTACGATCTTGTTTGTGTTTGTTTCTGTGTTTTGATCCTTGTGTTTGGTCTCTTTTGTGGGGCTGGGTTTGGGAAGGATTTGGGATATGGAGTTGTTACCAAATTCAGCTTCCTCATCCCATTCTGACTTCACCCCTACCCTGCTGCGGTCCCTGGTTACTTTGCTTTTTGTGGACGTGAAGCCAGAATGTGGGCTGGACTTGGAAATGTTGGTTATTTCCATGTTTTGTTCCCATTCCAACTCCGGTCTCAGTTCTAGTTTCATTTTTTGGCTCCGCCCCCACCAGTATTAAAGGTAAGTATGTATCTAGTTCAAATTTGGTTCCGCCTCCACCAGAGTTGAGTCTTTTTTTGCTAAGTATAATTGAATGGAAGATATATGAAAGGTAGGATGAATGATGATATTTTCTACACTTTAGAGGACTAATGAAGGCATTTTTTCATAGGATTAAAGCAGGTCGGGAGTGTCTGATGCCACTTCACAAGATGATCAACCCGCGGAAAGGTTCTAGGCTAAGGGGAAAGTGTAAAGGGAGGAGATTACGAGTCTTAATGACAAATGGTACATTCGCTGGCAAGAGTAGGTGGATGTGAATGACAATACCCCTAGAACATTCAAAGCAGCTTTGCGGGAGTGGTTTTTGATGTCGAGGACAAAATGTGTGACGTCTTAATGGCAGACATGAAGGCTGCGAGTTAATGATGATGGTTGTAAAAGATATGGAAACCAATCCTAAGAGTGATCTTTCATTGACATGAACAAAGTATATTCATTTAATGCATGATTTACTTTGTTCCAAACTCCTCTAGAGCTGACTCCTATGACCAAATTTTGGAAACCCTAAAACGGGGGCCGACACATTTTTGACGCGCGTGTATAAATATGGCACTTTTGCCTCTTTGTAGAGGGACAAAGATCTTTTTATTCTTTATCTTCTTCTTTTTGGTTAAGAATTAGCAAGTTAGGGTTAAGAAAGGTTAGCAAGCTAGAGTTTTGTAGGAAGTTAGAAGTTTTTAGTTCAATAGGAAGAGGAGGTGATGTAGCTTCCAGATTTTCTTAGTATAGATGGAGATAATTCGAAGACATGGGTTTTCTGTACACTAGTGATCTTTCCAAATTTGTAAATGCTATTTATCTATTTCACTAACAGTAGAAGTAGCCATATTTAAATCTACTTCATATTGTGCTCCAGAATGGTATTTATCTTGGCTTAATTATTTTATTTGGAAAACTTTCAAGGAATGAAATCTTATCTTATGTTTTGTTTAAATGATGATTTGCAATCTACTATTAAAGTTTGCACTGTGAATGAATGAAACTTTGTATTAATTAAAAGTTAACTTTATTCAGTAGTTTTAGTTTAGGAATTCCTTGGAAGGTAACAAATCTGATTAGTTGGATGAATCAACATTCTCTTCAGTTTAAAAGATTTAATTTATCTTTTTTTTTGTTTCTTTAAAACTATTGGTTAAAGTAGGTTTAAATATATGTTTGATCTTATAACAATCCAAAAGCTCAAAACCAGCAGGCCCCTTGAACATTACAACCATATTGACCACTTCGTGAAATAGTAATGTTGCGAACCAACATCAGAGACCTTGGGAGTCGATCATTTTGATTTCTGATTGTCTTTTATAAGAAAGGTGAGATATTTCACTTTTATCTTACCTACATGTTGTGGGTCAAGTTGGCACCATCAATAGCTACGAATTGGCATTAAATGAAAAAAATTGCTAGTGATGGGGTAAAAATAACCTCATCAACATAAGGTCCTCAATATATAAATATAAACCTTCCAGCCCAAATTACTCTACCAATTGATTACCTTTAGGAAAAATAATTGCTTTCTTTTCTATAAATAATCATACAAACTTATTTCTTGAAGTTGATTAAATTAAGCTAACTTCTACTGATTTAGTGGGTTAAGTCTTGAGTATTTTATAGGTCAACTCCATCGCCATCCACCATTGTAGTCAGAAGGGAAAATGAATGTGGGTCTCATACTTTTTAAAACTAGCGAGCGGGTGCTGGAATGCTAGGAGCACACGTTTTGGCTGAGCTTTTATAATTTTGTTATTTTTTAGTTTTAAAGACTGTATTGCTAATGTGAATCCTCTCTAATATTGTGAATCATGGGCTCTTAAGTCCCTTTTACTATGGGCTACATCTGTTGAAATACTTGATCAACTAGAAAATAGAATTCTTGTTAGCCGTTTTTCATATAAATATGTAACTGTTACAAATAATGAGAAAGATTATCGTTATGCTATCAATCTATCTTTTGAGTACAAACTAAAATGCAAATATGATTTTTCCCACCTTTCTTTGAATTATTGTGCAATATGGATGCATCTGTGGAATGAAGGGATTTTTCTAGTGCATGTGATCTGAAGTAGTAGTAGATACACCCGCGAGCTAGCCACTCAAGGGTTAGAAGTAGATTGATAAGTATTTGTTTCTTGTTCTGTATTTTCCTTTGATAGAATAGAAGTTGCATTTGAATTTTATTCTCATTGGTACATGTCATACTATTAATGTCAAACCTGCAGGTTGTAATTAAGTCTGTAGCTTCTGAGCTTAGCATTTGAATGTCTGGAGCACCTTTCTTCAGTTGATTTTGATTAATGTTTTTATGATTAACAGTTAGCTTGTGATTCTTTGTAGTAGATAAATGTTTCCTAATTTATTTACATGCTTTACCTCTTCAACAATTTACGCATTCTTTAAGGGTATGTGCAGGATCATGATGAGCCAAAAAGTGGCAATATGATGGGTATGTGGCTGACGACTCTTTTTTTACCCAAAATTGATGAAACAAAAATGGTTTTTAAGGAGATTGTCATATTTCCACCAATATAAATTATGCCTTAATTTTAATTTAATAAGTAATTATTATTCATTTTCTATTTGAATTACAACTAAAGTCTTGATTGATAGGCTGATTGAAAAACATCTATAGCTTTCAAATGGTATCACATTTTTTGAATCAAAAACATGCATCACATTCTATGCTTCTCATACTATACGATTAAAAATAGAAAATTTGAATTTCATAAAGTTTTGATGAAGTTGAGGTGGTCAGACATACGAGTTTTTATATTTTTTAAAATTTGTAATAAAAAATTCATAATTAATTATTTACTTGGAAAAAAATTACAAAAAAATATGCATCACATTGGGACATGAGTCCTCTACTTATATCTTAAATTTTATAACAAAATATTATACTTTTATTTTGGTTAGGGTGGTTAGACAAACACCTACTTCTTATTTTTTCCCTAAAATTTAAGTATTACTTGCATTGAAATTTCAAATTTTCACCAAATAGTTTTTGTTTCTTTTTAAACAAACCTAGTAGTGTAGAAAATACATTCAATTTGCTACAAATTCTATTCTTACATATTTTTGAAATAATATAGATAACTTATTCAAATTTTTATGTCAAGTTGCCTAAATCTGATTTTTTTGAATTTTTTGCCAGTTAAGGGCCTACTTTTTCTATGATGACCCTACACATACCCTTAAGTTAAGTGTTTCCATGCTTTCTATTTTGGTAGTGATGCTTTTTATATTCTTAGTCTTCTGTCTTTTGATTTGAGTTATTTTCTTGCTTTCTTGATAGATGGTTTATTGCTTTCTAGATTAAAGGCCCTTTAGATTAGAATTTTTATTTAGTAGATTAGTGCTTAAGAGAGAAGTTGAGATGTCCTCTATTGCATACAACCATTGGACATTTCCCAGTTGATATATTGATGTGTTTATTCACTAAATTGTAAGGACCTAATGACAATCTATCACTTTTTGGTGCCATTTCCAGGGACCCTTTTTCTAGTGTTAGTATGAGATATCTTTAATACCTCTTGTAGGGATAGGAATAGTTTTCCAGCCTCTTTTCTACATGGTCAGGAAACGAGGCCCTCACAGAAGATTCATACCAAAAACTCTCCCAATAGACATACCAACAACAAGTAGGGAGGAAAGAAACTCAGACTAAGAACTTACTATAGAATTGACCGAACAGGGTCAACCTGAGACCTTCCCACATACTTCAGAAAGAGAATGAATAGTGGTCAAGGAGTATATTCTTTCACAAAACTTTGAAGCTCGTGCTATTGAGAAAATTTTGGAAGAGGATAAAATTCCCTCCAACACCATGGGTGACCAAAGAAATGTTGCCAACAACCACAACAATGATAACCCTCCACCACACACATTCACCTACCCTATTGCTATTGATGCAAATGAAAATGAAAAATATCTCACCGGCCTTCTTGCCAACCTTTTGAGGTTTTTCTACGAAGGACCCTGATCAATCCCTATTTGAATTCAAAGTCGTGTCAAACTTATGACTATAAGAATGATAATTAGAAACTAAAGCTTTTCCCTTCTACTCTAAAAGACTCAACTATGGACTGGTTTATGGGGTTACCTTCTCAATCAATAACCTCCTGGGATGACATGGAGACAACCTTCTTGGAGAAATATCAGAGTTATTGTAGGGTGAGTGATAGGAAAGAAGAACTATTCAAAATAAGGTAGAATGAGGATGAAAGTTTAGAAGACTACCTAGATAGGTTTATCTTCTTATCCAAACTCTGTGGTGGGGTTATAAGCATCAATATTCTAAAGACCTTATTCCTCAAAGGTGTTGATGATGAAGCTTCAAGGAACTTAGACTTAATGGAAAAAGGAGATGTGTCCCAATTGAGAATGGAAGAAATAACATAATTGTGTTGGAAATTCTCCCGTACTCGTGGAGGGATTAGGAAGTTCACCCCCTTACATGGTTCTAGTGACAAATAAAATTTGTGAGGAATTGGACAACTTCAAGACCGACATTCTTGTCCAACTAAACACCACCTTAGATGGCATCCTGGCCAAAACCAAGAATCCTGAGACTTTGTCTATTTATTGCCCTAGGTTGCAAAACAAACATCTGCTAAGAGAGTGTCTCTTGGACAAAGTTGACAAGATTGACATTTGTTAAGTATGTGACAAGAATCACCCCACTGATCAATGCAAACTATTAAATGTCATCAAAAATTACAAGAAAAGAACAACTCCAGTTGAGGAAGAAGTGAATGTTGTTAACTAGAGAATGGGAGGTAATTTCTCCTATGGCTAGAATTCTAATCCTAACTAGTAACCCCAACCAAATTGGAAAAATAATCAATTGGTAGTACCCTGGCCTCAGGTGTCATCATCAGTACCCTATCCTTGGGGACCACCAAACTGGACAAACCAATCATGGGGTAACCCTCATGGGCCCAACCAGTCCCAATAACAGTGGTACCCTCAAAATTACATTCCTTAATGGAATCAACCCCAACATCAGTTCTATTTTGGCTCCAGGAGGATGCCTAACCAACAGACTCTCTTACCACCCCCCTAGAATACTCAACAGACTAAACAAGTTAACCAACCACCACTTCTGGTGCAACCAGTCCCTAATCCAAAGAACAATTGTCAAAACACTTCGGCATATTCCACCGAATAGGACAATGTCACCAGACTCAACATAATACATTATGGAAACCTACAGTTGAGGTTTGGTAAAACACTTTCACAACCGACTATCAAAGAAATCATAGATAACTTGTCTAGAAGTCTGTTGAGGAAACAATAATAACACATGTGCCTATAAAAAAAACCCTAGAGACTACACAACATGAAACTGACCCGCCATCTTCAACAGGGGGAGGGTCAGTCTCCAACTGAACCTTTGAAAAATCCCATGACTAAAGACACAACCAAAGCCCCTTTTCTAGAGTGATTGAAACAAATCCCTATGAAAGATGCTCCAGAAATAGCATCACCTATGAAAACTACACTGATACAGGAAATTAAATGATTGTAGATTGAAGTCCCCTTGTTAGAAGCGATTAAAGAAATCCCTGAGTTAAATCAGTTGATTAAACAGTTGTGCATCAAAACTCCAGTGAGGAAGCCAAAATGAATCAACACTATTCATATCAATGGGTACCTAGCTAATTTGTTAGCTGGAACAATTACTGCTCTAAAATATGATGACCCAGGAAGTCTACTTATAACACCAATAGTTAATGGGGTAGCAATACCCAATGCTTTAGTGGACATTGGAGCAGCCATTAACATAATGACTGTTGATGTGATGGAAAAATTGAGACTCACTAATCTACACCCCACAACTACAGTCCTACAAATGGAAAACTAATCCATTGCTATTCCCAAGGGTATTATTGAAAACATCATTTTTAAAGTGGATGGCTGGGAATATCTAGTGGTTTTCCAGATAATTGAATCCCTTACACCCAAAGAAAACTATCAAATAATTCTAGGGTGACCATGGTTGGCTACGGTTGCAACCAAAATTGACTACAAGGAAGAAGGAATGACAATTTCCCATGGAACCAATAGCAAACAATTATTCTTGTATCCTCCTGCCAAGCCTGGTAAGCATAGAAAAATATGGGTTGATGAACTAGAAAGTCCTACTATACAGGAAAACTTGGCTTCACTGGCCATGGTAGTCATTAAAAAATACAATGAAGAATTAGAGGAAGAATTAGAGAATGATGTAGGAAGTATTGCAATAGACTCCAGCAGTGAAGAGACCTAATACATAGAAGAAATCCTTGGACACCCAATTAACAAAGATCAAATAGAATTTGATGATGTTAAGTTTATTGGATTGCCTTGCCCTTTGATGAACTTAGTTCCAAAAACTCAACATTTCTTTGTAGATGTTGCAAGGCTTCATGAAACTGTCCCACACAGCATTCCACTTAACACACTAACAAGGCCCATTCACATTGTCACATCCAATTATCTTAGAGTCAAACCATTATGTTGCTACCAAGAAGAACCTTGAACATAAATAGTTGGTTGACTAAGACAAAAGAACAAAGATTGTTTGATACTCTCGTGAATATATCTAAAGCGTTCGCCTGGGATTATAAAGACATGAGAGGAATACATCCTAGTGTGTGCATGCACTATATCTATATTGAGGATGTTCGCCCTATTTGTCAACCACAATGGAGACTCAATCCTACTCTTAAAGATATCATTAAAACTAATATTGAGAAACTCTTGCAGGTAGGATTCATCTACCCAATTTCTAATAGCAAGTGGGTGTCACCCTTGGTGGTAGTTCCATAGAAGAATGGGAAGTGGAGAGTGTGTGTAGATTATAGGGAGCTGAACAAAGAAACACACAAATATTATTTTCCCCTACCATTTGTGGACCAAGCGCTTGATAACTTGGCTGGGAGAAAATATTTTTCATTCCTGGATGGATTTAGTGGTTACAACCAGATATAGGTAGCAGAGGAAGACCAAGATAAGATGACCTTTACTTTCCCTTGGGGAACATTTGCATATAGGGTTCTTCCCTTTCGGCTATGTAACGATCTTGCCACCTTTAGGAGGGCAATTTTTGGCCATATTTGTTGAGTTGGTAAATGAGTGCGTGGAAGTCTATATGGAAGATTTCATTGTATACAATTCAACTTTTGATGAAGCTCTCACAAATCTAGACAAGGTGTTAAAGTGGTGTGAGGATCACCGGTTGTGCCTCGGTCATGAGAAATGCCTAATCATGGTAGAACAAGGAATAGTGTTAGGACATCATATTTCAGCTGAAGGGATTAAGGTTGATCCCAAGAAAATTCAAGTCATACAACTTGATATTTTGAAGACCCAAACCGATGTTAGGAGTTTCTTAGGGCATGCTAGATACTACCGAAGATTCATAGAAAATTTTAGCAAAATCATAGCCCCAATGTTTTTTATCCTTCAAAACAATGTCGACATCATTTGGACACCTGAGTGTCAGTCCTCATTTGAAATTATTAAAAAGAAACTCACCTATGCCCCTGTCCTTCGAGGACCTAACTAGAGCTTGCCATTTCACATTTATGCCGATGTGTTTGATGATTCTATTGGAGAAATTCTTGGGCAAGAAGATGAGAATGGAGGGAAATATGCTATATATTTTATCAGCAAAAATTGATGCCAATAGAGAAGAATTACACCACAACAAAGAAGGAGGTCTTGGTTATAGTGCACGCCATCAAGAAATTTAGACATTATGTCACTAGGTACAAAGTTATAGTGCACACAGACCATGCAACCATCAAATATCTCATGAAAAAACTGGTGGTAAATGCAAGAATAATTAGGTGGTTACTCCTTTAGGAGTTTAATGTGACATTTGTTGACAAACCAGGGAAGTCCAATGTAGTTGCAGATTTCTTATCTCAGATTAAAAATGATGGTGAATGTGCTCTGGTACAGGATGAATTCCCAGATGAAAATATGTTCACCATCTCCATTAAAACTCTTTGGTTTGCTGATATTGCAAACTACTTAGCTGCCTTAGAAGTACCACTTCACTTCTTGGAAAAGCAAAAGAAACGCCTCATTAGGGAGAGTGCCCCTTTTAAATGGATTAATGGAATCTTGTTTCAATGTGGACCCAACATTGTTTTACGATGGTATGTTAGGGAAGATGAGACCTATAGTATCCTTAGGGCCTTTCATGATGGCCCTTCTAGAGGGAATTATTCTACAAAAAAGGACAACTCATAAGATCCTGGGAGCAGGATACTATTGGCCTTCAATGCATAAGGACATTAAGAAGCATGTTCATAGGTGTGATGAAAGCCAAAGGATGGGAAGACTAACCACATCCAATGAAATGCCCCTACAACCTCAGGTAGTCCTTGAACCATTTGAGAAGTGGGGGTTGGATTTTATTAGCCCTATAGATCCCCCTTCACAAGGGAAGGATTATATTCTGGTCTACACTAACTACATGACTAAGTGAGCAGAAGTACAATCCCTATGCATTTCTAGGGAAGAGTAGGTAGCTGACTTTCTTTATAATAGAATCTTCCTTAGATTCAGGGCCCCAAGAACAATTGTTAAAAACCAAGGCCCCCAGTTTATGTCTAAAGTCCTCCTGAAATTCACAAATCACTTCCAGGTAAGTCACAAGAAGTCCTCACCCTACCACCTGCAGGAAAATGGACAAGTCAAGGTCATGAACAGGGAGTTGGAAAGTATTTTGAAAAAAAAAAAGTTTCCTTGGGAAGGAAAGATTGGGCTTAGAAACTATCGAAGTTGTTTGAGCCTACAACGTGACCTAGAAATCAACCACTGGACATAGTCCCTATGAGTTAGTCTTTGGGAAGAAGCCCCTCTTTCCCATCGAATTTGAGCTCCAAACCCTTAGAACGGCCATGGAATTGGGAATGGATCTTAAACAAGCTCAAATCAAGAGAGTTTTACAACTTAGTGAACTAGATGAGCTTCATCTGGATGTCATCCATCAAACTGAATTGATCAAGGAATAATGTAAGGTTTAGCATGAAAAAACATCAAAGAGAATGAATTCCATACCGGGACTTGGGCATTGTTGTTCAATTCCAAATACAAGGAACATCAACTCAGGACACACTAACTTGGGCCATATGATATTTTTGAAGTGTTTGCTAATTGTTTAGTCTAGTTCAAACCAATTGATGGTGACACCCAAACTCTTTTGGTTAACGGGCACTAACTACGCATCTACCATAAACTTGTTAATAAAGAAGAGTTTACAAAAATGGTAAAAACACAGGAAGAAATCCACACAGATTGACTCTGCCAAGGTAGGGTCAATATGATGATAAGTAAATAATAATGTCAAAAAAAAATTAATAATAAAGAAGAATAAATCTATATATTTCTTCAATTTTCTCATCGACTTCATGATTTGGACTAGGATAAAGTTTTTCTTACATTTTATAGGACTTAATTTTGTGGCGATCCAATTCCGACACACCCTACTGTGATGCTCCAGAATTCTTGCTACGATGCTCCAGAACCTACAAATTAGACTAACTGCACCACCATCTTGATCCTGCAATTTGACGCATCATCTAATGGTGCCCTAAGAAGTCAAGGCCAAAGTGTCACAATATTCTTCTTTCCAGCTGCATCTTTTCAACGATGCTCCAGAATTTTGATGTTTCTCTTTCGAAGCATCTCCAAAAAAAATTTGTTTCTCTTTCGGCTGCATCTTTTTAGCGATGCTTCAAAATTTTGTTGTTTCTCTCCTGGCTGCATCTTTTCAGCGATGCTCCAAAGTGATACACGGATGCTCTGAAATTCTGTTCGAATGCTCAGGAAATTTTGGTTGCTACTCCAGCTGTATCTTTTGATGATGCTCCAAAAATTTTGGTTGTTTCTCTAGTTGCATCTTTCAGCGATGCTCTGGAATAATCAATTAGGTTACTTTGTTCTAATGACATCTTTCTTTAGAATAATTATGAAACTCTTTTCTTCTCTATTTCGGTCGCATTACTCGATAATGTTTTGATTTTTGTATTATTATTTTTTTTCAAAGCTCTCTTATTCTTCCTAAGCTCCACACATGCCCATCCTTTAATGTTGCTTTGAGATCCGCCCCTTATGATTACTCCACCATATCAAATCAAATCTTTCAATAATAAATAAGATTATTGACACCCTTTTTTTCATAATAATTTTGATCATTACTTCAACCATCCCATCCACAACATTAATGTTTGTCGCCACCTTCTCCAACCATATAAATTTCCAATTACATCAGCATAGGTAAGTGATGTTTGATCTAACAACAAGACCTAAGGTATGTGCGAATTAATTTATTATAAGGGCTAGTATTTATTTTTAATAAAGGCTAATTGATTGACATGATATGTTCCCCCTGTAATTTTTAAACTTGTGCCCCCTTTTGCACAAATGGTGAAAGTACGATAGCTATGTAATTCCCTATGAAGAGTCATCATAATGATACAGTAAGGTGACAAGAAAGTTGGAAATTAATTATTTTCTTGTCAAATATATCAACACAAAACTCTCTCTCTGTCTGCAATTCAGAGAAGCAAACATTTCATGGTTCTAAAACAAAGGAGATGGGAGGTAATAAGAAGAAGTCCAAGCCAAATTATGCAACACCATTACTGGAATTAAGTAATATAGCCACTTTATTTCAAAAGTTTGGATGGCTAGATTTCATGAAGCAATTCGAGGGGTACACAGAGCAGCTACTCAGATAATTTGTTGAGAATTTTGTAGATGGGAAGACTGTGGTGCACAAAAAGTCTTTCTGGGTGAGTACAAAAGTCCTTGCTCATCTTTCCGGTCTTGAAAATAAAGGGATTAATTTAAATGAAAATACCCACGTCCCTTATCAAAAGTTAATAGATTTATTCCATAGGGAAGGGGAACCCCAACTTGTACTAGCCATAAGCACCAGGGGGAAAAATAAGGGAATTCATAGAATGTCTATTCCAAAACCCTGGAGGTCTATTGCAGCCTGGGTTATAAAATATTTCACTTATGAGGGACAAATGACTATAGTAGCGGGACCCTCTTTCCACCTATTGACTCATTTACACCATGGCATTGAGGACCCTACCCTTAGAGTAAATTTACCAGCCTTTCTCTACCATTTAGTCACGTCTATGATAGAAAAGTATAAAATTGGGATGAGGCCCATTAAACATTATGGGTTGATACAAATAATATGTAAATATCATTTCCACAATAAGCCAAAGAAGAAGTGGCAAAGGTTCCTATAGAAATTTGAAAATGAAGAACTGGCCTAGAGGTCATTTGAGGAAGGGGAATCCTCTAAACAAAAGGAGCAATCTGGAGGCATTAGGTGCCCCTAAGTCCCAATGTACCTCCACGGCTCCCAGTGGTGATGTGCCAAAATCCTTGCTAGATGAATTAAAAACCCTCGGATAGGAAGAGGAGGTGGAAATTGTGCATTCCATAGAAGATGAGAAGTCCCCTCGAAAGAAAAAGAAATGAAGTAAAGTTGTTTTTCAAATAAACCCTCCTCTTCGGAGGAGTAAACGGTTATCTTCAGGGGTCAGTGAATTTGAACCCCAAGATATAGGCAGTATTTCAAAATGGAAAAAGGCCAAGACTCTAGTAAAGGTGGTAGAAATTGATAGTTCACCTGATAATGATGAAATTGAAGAGATGGGAAAGCAAGAGGAGAAACTTCCCCAGGAAGAGGACAAGGAAACCCTACCACCTAAAGAGCAAGAAGGGAAAAAAGCACAATTGCCGCACTTAGAACAAAAAAAAGATGAATTTGTGGGAGGGTTCTTGTCCTTCTTTGACAAATTAGACAGCATACCTCAATTTGTAGTGTATACACCTAAAAATGGTCTACAAAAATCTGATTAATTAAATATGACTTATTTAATTAATTAGTCCTTAAAATTCTCCACTATTAAATAAATAGGAAATATTTATTTAAATAGTTCATCATAATTCTTCAATCTTGATTCAATTATTTTTCATCTTATTTAAATAAAAAATTATATTTAAATATCATATTCAAATTCATCTACTATTAAATAAATTAAATACTTATTTAAATAGTTCACATTCTAGATTTTCATATTTTTTTAGTTTTAATTAAATAATCAACTTTATAGTTGGCATTATTTAATTATTACATTATATTCAATCTTAATTAAATAAATAAAGCTTTATACTTTATTGTTTAATTATCATACTTCTATTTAATTTAATAAACAAACTTATAAAGTTTATTTATTTAAATTATTTATCTCCCTTTTTTCTAATTTAAATAAATCAAAAATATTTAAATAAAAGGAATAAAGAAAATCCCTCTATTCACTCACCAATAAAATTAGATTTTTCAAATCTAATTAATTTAACTGGCATTCACAAGAAAAGCCTCGGGGACAAACCTGCAAGTAATCCTTTCAATCTTCTTCCTCAAATCTTTCCTCTCATCTTGCCTAGTGTTTTCATGGGGAGGAACAATCCCCATAATCAGCTCCACCTTCTCATCTCTTCCCATTCAAATCTCTAGATTGAATCTCAGCCTCTGTTGTGTTACCCCTGTGCAAAACTGCTGCCAGAAATCTATATATACAACCTTTTGAAGCAAAGAATGGATCCCGAGAATTATCATCTTTTATGTAAACTTACTCTGTAGGATTTAGCACTCAAGCATCTTAAGCATTAGCATTGTCATTAGCATCAATAGATTTTATATCATGGCAGCATCATAGTTTCTTTTTACTGTAGCTTTCATCCATCATGCTTCTGGTAGCATCAGATTTGTTAGTTTTATTATCCATCATCACAATCACAACATTTAGCATCATTTCATTCTCTGAATAGACATTTTTTATAGTCACAGTATTTTATCAAATCTTAGAGCCTTCCCATGACTCATAAATCTTTGGAAATAAGAGACAATGAGACATCTTCAGGATTTTTAGTGTTTTAAATTAGTTTAATTCATGATTAATCTTGATACAATGTTTCATTAAGAGGTGTATTTAATTGTATTTAGTTTACTTTTTCAACACTTACATTCTGGTGCCCACCGTGGGGCATAACCTCATGTTTTTAACAAGTTTGTTTGGAAATTTTTCGTATAGGAATCTAGCATAAATTGTTTTAGCGCAATCAAAAGATTCTATAGCACTTATGAGACAAACTATAGTGCATCTTCTTGTTTTAGCGCTTCCAAAGAAAAGTATAGCGCTTTGAAGGATTGTTTTAGTGCTTCGATCATTACCTTCCAACATAGGCCGACAGTTCACATCCAACATCTATTTTAGCATATTTGTAAAATCCTATAGCGCTTCAAGCTATTTCTATAGTACTTTTGGCTATTTCTATAGTGCTTTTGGCTATTTCTATATCACTTATGAGTATTTCTATAGCACTTATGACCACTATCATGGCGCTTCTATGTAATTCATTTTCTGGATCCAATGCATTGGTGGCTAGTAAATTTCATTTCTTTAGTTGGATTAAAAAGAATCAATCTAGGATAGGCATTTCTTTAGTTGGTTAAAAAAAAATCAATCTAGGATAGGCACTTCTTCGGTTGGTTTAAAAATGAATCAATCCTAGGATAGTCACATTTTCATTTGGATTAAAAATTTATCAATCTAGGGTAGTCACCAGACTTTTTAAATTTGGGATTTAAAAATGAACACCATGTCTTTTTGTGAAGCAACATCTTCACTGTGAAGCAATATCTTCACATGGATTATAAAAAATTCATTTGGGCTCTAAAATTGAACAAGTGATTTTTGTGTTTGTATGGTTGATAGGCATATGCTCCCCCCTTAATTGAGTGATCCAAAAAGCCATACTCATCCTTTTAATGTATTCTTCAAGTTTTATTACATCCTTTAGAAGTCCTTCTGTAGTGGGAAAAATTACTCACCCTATGGGAACGACCTAAGTGGGTTCAAACCAAAACCAGGTTTTTCCACCCCACTATAAAATTTAAAGAAAATCTATGGAAACCCACTTTTTCCATAACTGTTCAAGATAACCATCCCTAAAACCTTTGTTCTAAAGGTTAGGAGGTCTCTTGAGGGAGTCTATTATTGCTGCTCCAAACAAAAACCCTTTCTAAGAACCTAGTGTAGTATCCCATCGAGTCAGTAACCAGACATTGTAATAGTCGCAGTGCAAGGGGAGGGACACGAGCGCCCTCTAACGGGTGACATAGCTATGTGAGTCGACACACTTTTAAGATGCGGGTTGCTGAGTATAACGATGAAATTTTGACTATTAAGAGTGAGTCTATCTAAAGTGCTTTATTGTTATCAAACCAGTGAAAATAGGACCATGCGTGGTTCTTTTGAACATACACTAACTATTTTGATTAAAACTCTTAAAAACAACTGTCTTCATTTGACTGTTGTGTATTCCAAAATCATTAAAATTCAGATAAAAGATCATCTTGAAAAATACAAACAAATTAAAAAAAATAAAAACTAAGAATATATGATTAGAGATTGGAAAATCACTAATTTTTTCAAGAAATATCTTGCCAAGAGAATTAGAAAACCCAATACACCACTTAGTTACAAACAACTTTTGCAAAGAAGACATTTCTTGTATCAGAATAAGAGGAATTTGCTTCATCATAGAACATTCCTCCATAGGTTTCATGATTTCGATAGGGATTACACTGACGATTATGTTGTAGAACCTTTGAATTCAGAAGCCTATATTTAGAGAAGTGCTCTTTCACATGAATCTAACCATAGTCAACGTATTTTCCAATCCTCCATTCCAAAACCTTCCATAGAATACTCCACCAAACCCGATCAGTTCTTACAATAGATAAATCTTTGGAAACCTTAGGTGGACATCCAAAATCAAGGAGTTACCACCATATGACCATTTGGCGACCTACAACTCACATTCAACAACCAGGTCTTATAGCGCCAATCATACAACCTAGCCTTATACACATTGAAAATGACCAAACTGACATTATCAGTAGCTTGAGGGAATTTATTTTTGAGGAAAAAAACACCCCATCAATTTCTTACATCATCCATAATTTTGAATGAAAAAGAAGAAAAGACAAACATAGCAGTAGGAAGACCCATGTTACTACCTCCTACCTATCAATAGGTAATGGATGACATTACAATAAGGTATTGAATCCATCATACAACATACCTTATGACCATTTGGCGACCTATAGCTCTCGTTCAACAACCACGACTAACCACACTAATATTTCAGCCTGGTAATGTACACATTGAAGGCACTCAAACCAACATTATCAGTAGCTTGAGAACATTTATTTTTGAAAAGAATGAAACACCTCATCAATTCCTCACAACATCAATAGTCTTAGACAAAGAAGAAGAGAAAGCAAACATAGTAGCTAAGAGACCCATATGAGCACCCCATTCTTGGAATTAAAAAAAAACTATAGCACTTCCACCATTTATTTTAGCACTTCTGAGCAATCTTACAACACTTTTGTCAATAGCAAACCAAACTCTACCAAAAAATTCTAGTGCCATAGTTCTTCTACAGATTGTTCTAGCACTTCTGAGACATCTTTTAACACTTCCACAATAAAAAATAGCACTTCTAGCCTCTGTTTCAATGCTTTTGATTAATTTTATAGTGCTATGTCATTATCAAACATTGCCAGTGTCAATTACCAGTCGGTCTTTTAGCGCTTCTGCACTCTGTCTTAGCATGTCTACTCTATTTTATAGTGCTTTTACTAGAAATTCTAGTGCTTCTGCATCTTGTTTTGTTTTAGTGCTTCTTCCTTCTATATTAGTGCATCCACAAAACAAAAATAACAAAGAATCTTCTAAAACAACTGTTAGAAATATTGACATTAGAAACACAAGATTTTACTAGTCAAAAAGATTTTACAGATTAGATAGTGTCATAAAAACCTGAAACCAACTAGGTTCTTACAAGAAAATTATTTTCAAAAAAACCGAGATCTTGCAAAATACAAAGTTTTCAATTATTAAAAAAAACCTAGATTATTGAGTCTAGTTTCCTTATCAGGATTTTGACATCCTACCATCATGAAACGAAAAATCGGTAATAAAGAATTTTAACTTAGCCTCGTCAATAAAATACATCATTCTATTTTGGCTTCGTTAAAATCAAATTGACACTAACACCACATAGAAGATCTAATTTTAGTGAAAAACAATGAAAACTTGTATTCCAATCTTAACAAGGTTGGAAAGAAAAAAAATCAGAGACAAGGAAATTGAAAATCCAAACATGACCAAAGAAAACCCTTTTTTCAGATACCAACAACATGAAAACAACAAAATAGCACAAGAGGATATGTACAACACGCCCAACAAAACTGAAATTTTCATAAATTTATGGAAAAGGTCGTAGAACAACACATGGAGAAATACCTCTTGATGTTAGCAAAGTTAGGTGCCAAACTTCCTAAAGATTTTGACATAAATAGGATGAAGGAAACACCTAGAACCAATGAAACAGAACCAAACCACACCTAGGATACATATCAAGTGGTTGCTTTGAAAGATCAAATGCAAACCCTACAACAATAGATTCAAAACATGCAAATAGGAACCACAAAAAAATATATATTAAAGGAAATTTTTCCTTACCCTTTTCATCCATGTGTGGATATGATACCCTTCCCAAGGCATTGTGAGTTTCCTAAATACGACAAATACAATGGAAAATCATATCCGATTGACCATGTATGAGAATTCAGAACAACGAGCTTCAAGTTTGCACAAGAAGATACATACCTCATGAGGTTATTTCCTAGGAGTTTGGGGGCCCATTGTATGGAGTGGTTCTCAAAATTACAACCAACGATTAGATCCTTCGAAGAACTGGTCAAAAAATTCATTTCTCAATTCTCCTTCAACATAACACATGACATAACCATAAAGGATCTATATAACCTAAAATAAAAAATGGTGATACATTCTTATCATTCTTACAACAATGGAGAAAGTTGTTCACTATATATCCTCAATCTATACCTGAAGAGGAGAAGATTGAATTATTTATAAACAACTTAAATGATCAGATGAGTTATAGACTTGAATTGCAATGTCCCCCAACATTTGAAAAAGTAATTGAGAATGGGCTCAAAATCGAAGAAGCCCTAGTCAAACAAGGGGTGATTAAGCACTAAAGTGAAACATCCAACAACATAAATTATCACTATGGAAACAATGACAAGCCAAAATTTTGGTAGAAAAATAGAAATACTAGAAGCAATGAACCTACAACTAACAATATAAAACCAGTACTCAATTTGACATCAACTATCAAAACAAATCAAAATTAAAACCAAAACAACAATCAAAGCACTACTCAAAACAATAACACCAACAATGGAGAATCTCAACTGTCATACCAAAGACAATCCAATCGACAAAATTTCACCCCACTAAGACAAACATTGGAATCAATAATGAGAGAACTCATTGCAAATAGGCTTATTACTTTACCAGAAGCTTGAAATTGGGAGCCAAAGGTAAAACCATCCTGGTGGAACGATGCAGATTATTGTAATTTCCATAAGAATAAAGGACATAAAACAAATGAATGTATGCAACTAAAACACCTAATACAAAACTTGATCGAAGCCAAGAAGGTGTTTGTCGAAGGGCATCTGACAAACAATGATCACACTACAATTACCAATACATTACCCAACTATGAAAAATGAGTCTTCTTCTAGTGGTAAGGGAAAAAGTATAAAATATGTCTATGACACCACCATTCTTTTCCTTTTTGAGGTAGAGAAAAATGACATTAATAATCAAAGAGATGACACAAACATCAATGACATTGAATCCCTAAACATAATGCCAAGCACAAACACATTTGATAATCAAATTAATGTCCTAAAAATTAGGGAAACAAAAGACCATCCACAAGTCAATATAATGACAAGGGGATTGTCCAGAGTAATACTGAAAGGAATTTCCTCCAAAAACAATACTCCCCCATCACATCAATACAATATCATGGACCAATTACAAAAGATACTCATGTAAATATCCATTCTAGAACTTCTCAAAATTTCACCATCACACAAAGAAGTTTTTGGAACAAGCTCTGGTATCTACAACAGTCCCTAATAATTTGGATGTTTATCAATTCCAAGGCATGGTGGGACATCTCACCACACCTCATTGTATGTCGTTCTCTAAACAAGATGATGTATCTTTAAATCACCCCCACAATGCAGCCTTTCATATAGAAGTTATGATCCATAAACACCATGTCAAGCGTGTTCTAATAGATGGAGGAGTTGGTTTAAATATTTGTACCTTGAAACTAATTCATGCACTAGGCTATTCTAACAATGCCATTGATGCCAGGAGAAAAATAACAATAAAGGAATATGATGAAGAGGAAAGGTCTTCTGAAGGGCTTATTATACTTCCAATTCAAGTAGGGTCAATTGTCAAAAACAATGTTTTTCAAGTGTTAGACAAGGATCTAACATACAAAATACTATTGGGTCGTCCATGGATCCATGAAATGGAAGCGGTGCCTTCAAAATACCATCAATGTCTAAAATTTCCAGTAAACAAATAGGAGGTCACCATATCAACTGACAACAATATTCCACAGACTTGCAACATGTTAAAAGCAACTCAAGACACTCTGGTACCTCATAACAGAGAAGTCAACACTTCCACTTCATCTACTATTGACAACCAACCCAATTTCATATCTAAATGGGTTGAGAATAAGAATCTAGAGAAAGAAACAAATATTGTGGACATTACTATATCAAACACAGAAAGTCCTATGAATGAATTATCACAACTTTTAGACAAGGTTTGGATAAAGGAAAAGGGCTTAGGAGAATATTCTCTTGAGAAATATTTGTGACTATCACAATTGCTACCATCACCAAAAACATATGGACAACCCATATTAAATACTTCAAGTTCATCGCAAACCATCATAGCTCTAAATGAAAGGTTTATAAAAGAACGTACACTCGAAGATGAGTTAGAAGACAAAACCATTCTCAATTGGCTATACAAAGACGAGGAAGCGTCAACATCAGCGAATGTCAACATCAAAATAGATCAGTATGGAAAAGGGAAGGCCATTTTAGAGAAAATGGGCTAGGAAGGTCAAGGACCAATTGGAAAGAGAAAGGACAATATTATTGAACCCATTCAACCTCTAACATTATAGCCTAAAGACAAAACGGGATTAGGCTACATAACTGAACAAAAAGAGGAAGAAACCCAAAAAGCAGTAGAAAGGATACTACAAATGAGAGATGGCTCTGACACAGACTCCAATGAATATGAATGGGATCATCTATCTGCTACATCCTATACTGACAAAGAGATTGATGTTATCCAAGTATATACACCCTTACGAGAGGAGGGACAAAGTTCAAGAAATAGAGCATTTGTTATGGGATCAACAAATATTGATGACTCAAGTGAGGACAATCAGACATCAAGTGAGTTAGAAGACTTGGAGGCGAGTACTATCATAGACCTCAAACTTCCTACCAATAACTTTGACCACCTAGTTATCATGACACTTACAACAGTTGACCTTATTCAATCTGATGACTTGTTACCTTTAATGCACCCTAAACTTATTGACTAGGAACCCACCGAACCTATTCTTATGCCAGTCTTTTCAAATGATGATGCCATCATAAATTATCTTTGCAATGATGAAACTGATACAAGTACTATCCATAACACTCATATTGATGCTTTACAACATGAGGGTGCCAAATCTTTCAGTTGCAAAAATGATAATAGGAAAAATAAATCTAATGGTTAAAGCCTCTCTAAGGAAGCATTAGACTTTGAAAAGAGAAAAATAAAGAATGTATCCAATAGTGAAAACCTTTATGAGGCTCTAAAGGATGGAAGAATTGACACTCTCCCAGAGCATTACCATGATAGATCATTAGTACTTGTAGAGCCGACACAATCTATAAATCTAGGAACAACTAAAAAGGAAAATATCTTACATCTAGCAACATCAATGACAAAACAGGAGAATCCTGCATTCACCAAATTCTTTGAGTAGTGACACATAAATTTTGCATGGTCTTCTTCTAACATTCCAGGATTGGATCCACAAATCCTAATGCATCATCTATCACTACCAAATGGAATCAATCCAGTTAAATAGAAATTGAGAAAGATACATCCCCACATTTCCCTTATGGTTAAAGATGAGCTGAAGAAATTATTGGATGTAGGTTTAATTAGGTCCATAGATTATGTAGAATGAATCTCAAAAAAAATTCTAGTATCCAAGACTGGTAATAGCATTAGAATATGCACAGATTTCAGGGATTTAAACAAGGCATGCCCAAAGGATGATTTTCCTTTCACTAGCATTGACATAATTGTTGATCTAACAACAAGACATGCCATTTTACCTATAATGGATGGCTTCTCAGGATATAATCAAATAAAAATAGCACCTACAGATCAAGAAAAGATGGCATTCACTTGCCCTTAGGGTACATTCTACTGGAATGTTATGCCCTTTGGATTGAAAAATGTAGGTACGACATATCAGTGAGCAATGACCACAATTTTCCACAACATGATGCATATTTTAATGGAAGATTATGTGGATGAAATATTAGGAAAATCACACACCAAGGAAGGACATTTAGAAATACTTGGTAAAATCTTCACTAGACTAGAAAAATTCAATGTAAGGTTGAACCCAAAGAAATGTGTCTTTGGGGTAACATCAGCAAAACATCCTGGTTACATAGTGTTAGAAAAAGGTATTGAAGTGGATCCAGCTAAGGTTAAAGCAATAATGGAGATGTTGCTGCCTAAAAATATCATTCAATTATGGTCCCTACAAGGTAGGTTACAATCCATCAGGAGATTTATCTCCCATCTAGCAGATAAGAGTCACCCATTTAATCATCTACTTCATAAAAATGTTTCATTCAAATGGGATCATAACTATGAAACAAATTTTAGTCAGATAAAGCAGTATTTGGTGTCACCTCCAATACTCATGCCACCCATAGCAGAAAGATCACTATTACTATATATCGCAACAACTGACATATCTTTAGGAGCTCTATTAACACAAGAGGATTTTGAAGGAAAAGAACAATCAGTTTACTACATTAGTAGGACTCTCAACAGATATGAAATAAAATATACATTCATAGAAAAGGCTTGTTTGGCAGTGGTATTTGCAACCCAGCAGTTGTGACACTACATGTTGACTCATATAGTCAGGCCCATAGCAAAAATAGACCCATTGAAATACCTACTCGGTAAAGTTGCTCTAACAAGGAGACTTGCAAAATGGGTCATGATCTTAAGCGAGTTTGACATCCAATATGTCGATAGGAGAGCCATCAAAGGATAGGTAATAGCAGATCAACTAGTTGAAGCTCCATTATAGGATCATCATCCAATGAACATTGAATTTCTAGATGTCGACATCCTGAATATTACAACACAACAATGGAGGCTTTATTTTGATGGATCATATACACAAAGAGGAGCTGGTGCAAGAATTCTATTTGTCACACCTCAAGGACACACCATTCCAAGATCCTATAGGTTAATGTTTCCATGTACAAACAATATAGCTGAGTACGAAGCATTGATTATCGACATCAAAGTAGCTATTGAATGGAAAATCACAGAAATGCAAGTGTATGGGGACTCACAGCTTGTCATCTATCAAGTAAATGATGAGTATCAAAAAAAGGATGAGAAGCTCATGCCTTATAAGAAAATGATAGATGATCTTAAAAATTACTTCATGGATATCAAGTTTGAGCAAATACCAAGGGCAGAAAACAAAGCTGCAGATGCCATGGCAACAATTGCATCCCTTTTGCAATTATCAGAAAAGAAAGGTCGATATGAGTTTATGGTTGAACAAGTATCTAATCCTGCATACGATAATCTTGATTCACAGACCATATTCCAAATAACCAACACTCAACCCTCACAATATGGAGAGATCTATACTTACCTCAAAGATAACATTCCTCCTCTTGATATCTCTAGAAACCAAAAGCGTAACTTTATCTATCAATTTGTGTGACATACATTAATCATTGACATCCTTTACCGCTGAGGTCTAGATGGTACTCTTCTTCAGTGTCTGGAGCACCATGAAGCTAAAACATCCTTACGAGAGGTCCATGAAGGTATTTTTGGGACCCATGCAAGTGGGCTAACCCTAGCTAAGAAACTCTTTTGTTTAGGGTATTATTGGCTAAACATGGAGAGGGAGGCCTATCAATATGTTAAAAAGTGTTAGAAATGTCAGATTCATGGTAATATAATTCATGGATTGATGCAAGAGTGACAACCTTTCACATCCACATGGCTCTTTTGTCAATGGAGACTAGACCTAGTAGGGAAAATAAATCCTTCTTCGTCTAATGGGAACAAGTTCATCATCACAACAACAAAGTATTTCACAAAATGGATAGAAGTAGTTCCTTTGACAACTGCCACTGGAAAATAGATTTCATTTTTCATACTCAACTACCTCATCTATCGGTATAGGGTACCTCAATCCATTATCATAGACAATGGTAGGCCTTTTTAAAAATTAGGATTTCCAAGAATTATGTGAACAATTCCATAGTAGTCATCATTTTTCAACACCATACTATCCACAAGGAAATGGCCAAGCATAAGCCTCAAACAAGACAATCCTAAAAATACTAAAGAAGATGGTAAATGATGTTGGATGTGATTGGCATGTTCAGTTAAATCCTACACTATGGGCCTACAAAACCAACATCAGAGCACCAACAAGAGCTACACCATATTCCTTAGTGTATGGATCAGGGGCCATTCTACCAATTGAGGTAGAAATACCATCACTCTGTGTTTCACTAAAGGGTATCATAGCAGATGATGATTATAGAGTCTCTAGGCTACAAGAACTGGAACTATTAGATGAATTTCGTCAGCAAGCAGTTAATTATTTGAAGGCCTACCAGCAATGAATTCCAAGGAGTTACAATCATAGGGTAAAACCTAGAATCTTTCAAATGGGAGATTTGGTCCTAAAGGAAAACCCTAGGAATCAACAGGATAGAGAAAAGAAAGGGAAGTTTGAACCTAACTGATTAGGTCCCTTTATAATCACATCAGTGTATGGATTAGGAGCGTATCAATTGTCAACACCTGAAGGCGATCTGTTTGATGAACCTATCAATAGTATCCATCTCAGAAAATTCTATACCTGAATCACTTAGTGCATGAAATAAGTTTTGGAAAATGGTTACCTTGATGAAAACCTGGCAAACAAGCATCCAGGTGACATAAAATACAAAAAAAATCAAAATCAAAATCAAAAAATCGAAAAGAATGAAAAAGTGCAATACAAACATATGGTGAAAACCTGGTAACAGGCACTATTTGTGATTCAAATCAGCTCTCCCATCTATTTGGATACATGTCATGGTTGTTACTTCCACCATCATTTTACATCCATTATCCTATCATATCGTGTGATCATGTCTCACCCTAGCTTGGGGGCAACATCTAAAAATCATTGGGGGCAACATAAACTTGAGCTTAATCAAATGGAAAAACAACAATGTTTGAAATACAACCCAACATGAACATCAAACACCATCGGAAACACATCAAACATCCATATCACATCAGAAAATCCAAAAAAAAAGTCAAAAGTCAGTCTCAAAAAAAAAAACATGAATTTGTGTCAGTCAACTACGTGGTCTCTCTGTGTATAATGTAGGCAAGGCTAATCTTTGATCAGCCCCTGAGGCCCCTAGGATAGGTCTTTTGGTTAGTTTGATCCAAAACTTGAAAACACAAAAACATCACAAAATTAGGATGGATGATCTAATTTGAATAATGATTGAAATACTTTAAGCAAAATTTGGATAAGTTGTACTTTGATCATTGTTATCATTTCTTTGGAGCAACTCAATGATGTATTGAACTAGAGAAGCCAGGAAGAAGAAATGGTATTTTCTTTGTCTGCTATCTGTGAATTAATCATAATTACTATGTGAATTATCACGGGAAATGCTCTACAAGGTATCATGGATGACATTCCAATTCACATAGGAAAGTGATTAATTCTTGTTTGTTTACGCAAGAAATGCTCAGGTCATCTTGGTTTAATTATACCTCGATGCTTGTGTTCACTTGCAATATGAAAAATCATGAAAGTAGTACTCAGGTCATCATCCGTTTACATTGTACCTTTGATGCTTGTACTCACTTTCAACATTTTAAAAGCTCAATGATGATACAAAGCACAAAAGTACTATTAAAATGCCTATGTCTACATGTAGATTTGCATCGTAAAAGTAGATTGCATCCATAATAGTGTTACATCTGTAGAGTATTTGTTACAAAATTGGTGAATCATTCATTAAACAATTATCTTTTATCATAATAGACTGAGTATACTTGACATTAACAAAAACCTCCTCATGATCACATAGTTGCATCATCATATTCGTTTACATACATTAAAAGCATTTACATCATCATTTCATTATTCATACATTTCAATCAAATCATTTTTGCATTCTCATCATATCATAACAAAAATCTCAACAAACATATATCTCTATCATTCCATTTTCACAAACATACATCATCATCATAACTCATTAAATCCATCCATTTATTATATCACATATCCATATATAATCCATCCATTTTATCATAAAGTCCATCAATTTATTGCATCATGTATCATTCAACATATTCATCCATTTTATTACATCATAGATTTGCATTTACATCACATATAGTATATCATTTAACACATCATATCCATAATCATGAATCCATATACATCATGTATCCATATAAAATGCATCCATACATTACCATTATGTGCATCATAGATAGAACAACATCATATCAAAGCATACCATCATAAAAATAAAAGCATCACATAGCATATAAAACATAGAAGAAAATGCATCCATCAGAGAATCATATAGAACACATAATAGACCGAATAATCCACTACATCTCATATATATCAAAATCACAATGTCAAGTATACAATGATGTCTAAAATGAAGAGAGATATAACATCAAAAATGGTTGTATATCAAAATAATCAAAGTATACATCACATCTTGAATGTAACACGGACAACAATCATGTGTTGTTGGCTCTAGATAGTGTAGTCATCACAGGATCAGGACCCCTACTACCAAAGGAACGGGATCCCTGGCATCTCTATGTAGAGGTCGTGTAACACCCACACTGACCGTCCTGGAACGTGACCTGGAAAAATGAGACCTCGATATAGCTAACTCTCTTCTCAAAAGGAACTATGTCATAATATCCCACTCTATAAAACTCAATCTCCTTGTCAATACAAGCAACCTCTCACATATAATCTGCTAGGGAGGTACCATTTGCTAGTCTTTGTAATCTATCGGCAGAAGCCTAAGCACCCTTTGCTGCAAACCTGGCCGCATCCCTCTTAGCTGTCAAAGAAGTAATTTAGGCCTAGGCTACCCCTATAGTCTGTCTCTCAGTTTTCAATGCTACAATTTGTGACTGAGCTGTGACTAATTGAGTCTACACTGATGCTAGATTCTTTGCATATAACTCGGTTTGTGTCTGCATCTGAGCCTAGGTCTGCTCTAGTAAACCATGTGCCTAAATAAGCTGCTCCTGAGCAGTCTCTAACTAAACCTAAAGATCCGCTATTTGTAGCCACTCTAAAACACCTCCCACAGCCTGCCTCTTATGAGACATAGTCTCATCAGGTAAATTTGAAACAGGGCCCGACCCACTTGCAGTCTCTCCACTATAAAATCTATCATCCTTGCTACTATCATCCTCGTTGCTCTCATCTTCGCTGATCTCAACATCAACATGCTCCTTGGCACCAACATCCTCCTCCATACCAACATCCTCCTCCACACCAAAATCCTCCTCAAAATTGACATCTACCTCACCAACCACACCAACATCCTCTGCCTCAACCTCTTCAACATCCTCTCTCCTCCATCTCTGACCATGCGCAACAAGAACGTCCTCCTCTACAGGTAATAGGGTAGGCTCATCTGGAATGGTAAGGCATGGAAATGGATGCAAAGTGAAAAACTCAGCATAGTCTGTTGTAACTGGAGGCTCGACAATGTCTGGCCGAATGTCCCACTCAAATGGTTGTAAAGCCTAATACTCTTGAATGGCAGTAGCATACAACAAACAAGGCCCCCAATCTATAGTATCTGACTGATGACGAGCATAATGAGCAACACCCTAGGGCATACTCTGTACCATCCCATACTATCTGTACACCTATCTGATCAAGAATCTCTCTAGTACCCGATGAGCATGACCAATCAGGATCATCGACTGACAAAGAAATGGTAGTTGAATATCATCATCATCCCAATGATCACAATCTAGGTAGGGATGCCAGGTCACAGACTCTATGTCGTCAATAACTCTCCTCCAATACTCTAACTTACCCAGTCTGGACTGAGTAAGCCGGCTAGCATATTTGAACACATAAGGTCTCATGGGTGGCCTCTATCTAGCTGGAATTGGATGAGTGATAGCTATGTGCTCCCACACCCATACCTGAAGCAAAGTAATGTCGACTGATAAACTTCAACCACTGAGATACACAGTTGAATGTAAATCATGATATAAATGGGCAAGAATACACATGCCCCAAGCAAATTTGGTGCCATGAACAACCATACTCTCTAAAACTTAGCCCCAACCAACTGAGAATCCATTAGACCTGTGATCAAGACTGAGAAATCCTCCGATGAAACTAGCAAGTACTGTAGGGAAAATGGCGTATGAATCAACCATCTCACGCCATGGAATCCACTCTCCAACAATATGATCAACCTGAAACACTCTACAAAGAGCATCAATCCCATCCTGCTCTATAGAATCATATGTGACAACATCTCCAACAATTGGAAACTATAGAATCCACCAGACATCCTCTAGGGTGGCCGTCATCTCACCAGTAGGAAGATGAAAGGTGTTGTGCTTGCTATGCCACCTCTCGGCTAGCGTTGTCAACAAACCTCTATTAATCCTAATCTGGGGCATATATAGAAGAGGAGACAATCCACAACGTATGATAATACCCATCTCAGGCTGTTCCAACTATGGTATAAGATCAAATTTCCAAGGGAAATGCTCTCAAACCTGGAGGTTCCCTAATCACTCCTATTATCATAACAAGATCAAAGTCAATAAATTCATGTCAATCATCAAATAACATCAACATACCATATCAAATCAAATCAGCTCTTGGTGAGAATTTTGAATATATCTCATGAGCAAACATCATTGAACCTTGCCTATCATGAGGTCAATCATTAATGCATCAAATCAACCTCACCTATCATTCAAGGTCAGTCATCAATGCATCAAATCAACCTCGCTTAACATGAGGTATGTCAATCATAATTATTCCTCACCTATCATAAGGATAGTTATCATCAAAACAAACATCACACCTTGCCTATCATGAAGTCGAAAAATCATGTATTTGATTAGACAAATCATTCATATCAAACCAACAACTAATACGATCAAAAATTGACAACATCAAGAATAAATTGACAAAAAAACACAACACTTTGATTTAAATGCGCTAAAAAAAAGGCATTCAAAGTGCTAAAAAAATGACATGTGCCATTTCATCAGACAAAAGTGCTATTATAAATGGACAAAGTGCCATTTTATCAAAAGTGCCATTCTATTTGGTCAAAGTGCTAACATTTTGGGTAAAAGCGCTAAAAATTCAAATGTGCTAAAATAGGAAACCTAAGCGCTACAACATCTAACCGAAGCGCTAAATTTTTGAATATGCTAATGTGTCTTACAGAAGCACTACAACGGTATCCTAAGTGCTAAAATTATAAAAGCGCTACAACAAAATTACAACGGACTTCCAAAGCTCTAAATGGAAAAGGCTAAAAATTAAAATAAAAAAAAAATACACAAAAAATGAGGAAAATGCACAAAAACCAAGGAAAAAATAGACATACCGGAGGTCTGAAACATGGCCGCTTGATGTTTCGAACACGCTCGAAATGGTGGGTGTGATATGGAATCGACATCTCGCTCCAAGTGGCACAAGAATCTCTCTCACCAAATTTTCAAAAGTCACAATGTACAAATTGTTATGTGACTTTTTCCCCAAGAAGGAAAAATTATGAAAAAAACCCTTTAAAATTAAAGGGAGAATAAAGGATATTATGATCCTTTGATTAAATGAGATATTAATAAAGCATATGTGTAAAATCTCTCTTAAGGAGGTGGAAACATAATTATTTATTGAAATAATTATTAAATGGAAATCTTGTGAAAGGGTGTGATGGTTTGGAAAACCACCCTTTAAAGTTTATATAAAGCATTTATGTGAGACTTGAAAAAGACATGAAAAAAGGAAAATCAAGTGGAGCACATTGCGGGAATAGGGTTTCAAGGTTAGCAGGCTATGAGTAGGATGGAGAAGGGGCACTCCTACAGACTTGGGGTACAAGTGCGTGCACTAAGGACAATCCTGGCCAGGGTATGGTTTTGTGGCATGAGTGTTGAGCATTGTTCCAATGGAACCAACACTCATGTAGAGCAGCAAAGTTTGCTTTCCTCCTAGACTGCTCACAGACGGAAGAGGCTGAACCAGGGACCATTCCAACAATAGTTGGGGATTTCTTCTACACATTTCCAAAGATAAGTATTAAAGCTTAATAAATTGTATGAGCAATAAAGTGTTTAAATATTTGAGTTTATTGAATTAATAATTTATTGACAGCATGCTTGAATGTATTGAGTGAAATTATTAATCAATTTATTTAATTTCAAAGTCTTTACTTGAACTATAAATATTATATTAAAATTTGTGCATAAAAGTTTTGGGATTAATCAGTGGAAACAATTTAAATTATTGCATTTTTATATTGGGGAATTAGTTTCATTTCATTTGGTATTAGAGCCTGTATAGATCCTAATAGTAATATTATTTTTGTTACATTTATTTTTACAAAATATATATATATTTAAATATAATAATAATTTAAATTAATTTATACATAAATTGAAATTCATGACTATTTATTATTCTCAAAATTTAAATAGAAAAATGGAATAACTAATGGAGATAAATCAATTTTAGGGTTCCCATAAAATATATCCACCTTTCACTAAATGGTTTAAAAACTTTCACCCATTTTGATTATTCGATTCATAAATTGATTCTCCCTGGAAATCAATTTAAATTTAACATTTACCAAATAGATAGAGTAAAATTCTTTTAACTCCTTCAACAAACTAATTATGAACAAAAATTTAGTAGATTAAATTTACTTTGAAATTCTATAGTAGAAAGTTAGATCCACTTTAAATTTATTTAAAAAAAAAATCATTGTTGAAGTTCTCCTTCCCTCTGAAATCTATGAACATTCGGTGGAAATTGTAATTCTTTTTTACTTGCAATAAATGACACATTTTAACGGTTTTCCCATTTGACTATGCATTTGAATTACGATAGTGGTAGATTAATGCTTCCTCTGAGAAGCTTGGCTTGTATTCTTAGGAAAAGTATTTGCATAACTCTTTTGTCCCACAATGGTGTGACTTGGTTGATTCAACATAGGAACTTCCTGTAAGGAAAGATAATGGTTGTTCTCTATTCTATGCTCATGTACTATTCTAGAAGGGTGAGGAAAAAACAGTGATGTAGCAATGTGTCTTAAATTTTGGTAGATATTTTGGAAAATCCGTGAGCAATATTGGGAAAGGATGCCATTTTTTCCTCTCTGAAAAGATAAGAAAATTGCGAGATGTGCACTAAAAGTTAGTTATTTCTAATGAGATAATGATACAGAATAAAATAATTGACTTCAATAATAGATCTCCCTATCAATATTATTCACAACCTTTAGAATGCGGACATAATTTGATACAAGGAAGAAATTTGTTATTATAAGAATAATCAATCCTAAATAGAGTATTCCCCTTATCTGGATACAACCAACTCACATGGTCTACCCAGTAGTAGATGAACTCATCCCCAGACCTTGAGGAATGAAAAATAAAAAGTTTTGAGTGTGTAACCAGTAAAAGAAGAAGATGAAATCTGCATTCTTTTGAATTGCCTAATCTGCAACGATATTAAAAATAATTACAGGAAAATTTGCAGCCCCAACATATTATATTAACTCTTAAATAAAATGAATTCAAATGTCATATTTTTATGATGGATTTTAGGGAAATAAAATATAAGAGATTCTACAGTCTGGAAAGGTAGTAAATACCCTCTCAGAGCAGCGACACGCTAATTAAAAGAGGCAGTGATTAAATAGTAGCGATCAATAATGAAGAATCGGGGATTAAGTTATTTAAGTTTATAAAGTCAGCAATCATTCTAGGAAAGACAACAATTAAAGGTTGAGTAATGAACAACAACTAATAAAGGCAATAGTAATTAGTTGAAAGTCAACAATCAGTAATGAAAAGGAAATAAGATTAATAAGAAGATATGATATAGAGCAGATGGGGAAAAGAAGTGGGGATTACAAGAGGAAACACAACTTGCATATTATCTAATTGGTATCGTAATCTATTGAAGGAAATAAAGTAGACAGTATTGTCTTCTTGTTTGGTATTGTACTCAACCCATTGTCTTATTAAGTGAAATATGAGTAATATAATGTATTCTTATATATGATGATAGGACGTGATACTTAGTTTATAATAAGAACACTAGATAAATATATTTCTTGGTTGAATGAATTGGAAAGCTCATTGTTGTGAGACCACAATACGTTGGACTTGCATCAAAATTTGATGTCATGTTATTTTGACATTTTAAATATCAAATTTGAAGCAACTTAATGAAGTTGCCATAATAATGGTTATGTGAGTGTGCTTGGTATGATTCTTGAACTTGTTCATTTCCTCAAACAAGTAGCATACCTACCTAGTCAATTATGATCTATATATTGATAAGTATTTCAGATGAAAAAGTTGTATAACTTGATTTCGTATTTGAAACTTTAAAACTTTTATTTTATACATATTTGTCCAACAGTCAGGGTACTTAAAATTTTGATCCTTTTTTTTGTGGCCCTAACCACATGCCATTTTTTTAAAGTTAGCATCAACCACAGTAATTAATAATGGTTTTGATAAACCATATGGACTATGTAGATCATGAGGTCTCTAGAAGAAATAAGGTTCCAACTTATTATCTTGCTTACGTGCAAATTTACCCCATCTTCGTGATGATGAAAATGATTTATTTATTTCTTTGGATTGATATTAAATGCATATTCTTTGGCACTTGCATTATGACAATTCGATCATTTTCCCTTAAGAATAATTTTGATTCATAAGTTATCAAAAGCTTAAATGATTGAAATTCTCAAAGTAGGTTATGTTACAACAATTCAAAGTATGATATGGAGAGTGTCATAATTTCAAAAAAATTGAACTTATCCTTTACTTCCTTAAAAGAATGACCTTGATGATTCACTCATATAAGTCTAATAGTTTAATAATTCATGAAGCTCTAGACCAATTAATACATCACAATATTTCAAACACTTCAAAAGTATTGAATTCAAATTTGTTCATATTTTGAGTCTTTGAAGTTGTCTTTGAAATAGTATTTGTAATGGTGAGATTCATATACCCATACTAATTTTTATTTGGTTAAGAATGCATTTGAGAAAGTGATTTTACTATCCCTATTATTTCTATCAAAAAAAAAAAAAAGTGACACCTATATTTTATCACTTAAGTCTAATATAGTTTACATTGTGGGCCCATAACCCATAGGTCCTTAGATTCATGTTTTAAATTTAGAGAAACAATAATATGTTTAGAATAAATTGTTGAGAATAACATATTTATAGGATATAAAATCATAGGTGAGTTTTTCTCTACATCTTGAACCTTGAAAATATTTTGTTGTTTAAATACATTGGTTGGAATGGAATAATGTTTTATGATTAAACATGGGGACATGTTGAAGTTTTATAGGGGGAGAGATAACCCTAATTTATTTTTATTGAATAGATATTTGTTCCTAAATTAAAATAAAATAAAAATAGAGTAATGAAGAATATTTAAGAAAACTCTTTTAAAAGAGAGATTCATGATTATAAGAGACAACCTTTGTAAAAAGGGATAATTACTAAGCCACTTTATTATGCTAGGGAACACTATGTATGTTAGACATATTTCTTGGCCTCAAATAAACCATGATATATGGTTTGGGTGATTGCTTATGATTGGTTTCAGATATGCAATAAAATACTATATAGGGCATAAATAAATCAAAGATAGAGATTGTCAAACTAGCATGTGATTTTTTCATATATAGGGGTATAATTTATATATTTTATAGGAGAAATTTATGAATAAATGTGCATAAAAACCTTAACAAGTTAGAATTCATTTATAGAGATCTCAAGCCTAATCATATTTTGGTAGATAATAGTATCCTAGTCATATTGACAAATATTGGATTGCTTTGTGGATAAAACATGAGAAGTGTGACAAAAGGATTTTGTATGATTTATTGGGATCACTAATATAGAGATTTATTGTGATGAACCTCCTTACATGAAGGAAAACATAACAGGAAGAAATTATTGAATGAATTTTGTTGCTTTCTTTAAACAACATTGCCTCTATTCATTATTTGGAGGTCCCAATGGCCTTGTCGAGTCTCATATCATAGGACATGAGTCTATGCAAATCATCACTATTCTAGTCAAATTATCATTTTTAACCAATATTTTCCCTTGTGTTAACAGTGAAGGAAATATTAGACCTAATGTTTTTCTATGAAAGTACTCAATGTATGATTGTTAAGATACCTAGAAAGATTACCATGCTTTATTTTATTGTACCTTGTTATTGGACTTGATCAACCCAATAACTTTGTGCATATATTGAAAGATATGAACTCTTTTTAGGGATACTTTTTACTTGTTTTCATTCAATTATACTTGACATATAGGAAAAGAGGATACTCATGTAGTCTAGAATGCATGATTATCATCTTAGAATATATTTTAAGTATATCAATTATATAGTTCATGAATGAGTGACTACATAGTATGGGATATGTATGTCGTTTCACTAGATATATGTTATTTCAACAGATGATTTAATAATTTTATAGATTTAATGTTGAAGTTACATATATAAGATTTAAAATATCTATATTAAAGAAAATTGGTAACATGAGAGAAAATTGATAAGGTTGAAATATATGTGAGTAAACACATAGACTACCATTAGTTTCTTTGATTGTAAATTCCTAATATTTATGTATGTACAACTCTTGTCATTGGAAAAAATGCTTTCCTGTAATTACTTAACTTAAAATACAATTAAAAAAGGGGAGATATCTATGAATTAAGAGAAGAAAAGGATATATATGAAGTAAATATATATACAATATTATGAAGAATAGTTATATTCAATATCAGTTTCTTCAGTTATTGATTATGTCTTTGTTGAGTTGTGATGTAGATGCTTCACATGTGCTACTGAGGACATTAGCTAATTTATAAGGGGAGAATTGTTATGTGACTTTTTCCCCAAGAAGAAAAAATTATGAAAAAAAAATCCCTTTAAAATTAAAGGGAGAATAAAGGATATTATGATCCTTTGATTAAATGAGATATTAATAAAGCATATGTGTAAAATCTCTCTTAAGGAGGTGGAAACATAATTATTTATTGAAATAATTATTAAATGGAAATCTTGTGAAAGGGTGTGATGGTTTGGAAAACCACCCCTTAAAGTTTATATAAAGCATTTATGTGAGACTTGAAAAAGACATGAAAAAAGAGGAAAATCAAGTGGAGCACATTGCGGGAATAGGGTTTCAGGTTAGCAGGCTGTGAGTAGGACGGAGAAGGGGCACTCCTACAGTGGGTGTCCAACCTGGGGTACAAGTGCGTGCACTCAGGACGGTCCTGGCCAGGGCATGGTTTTGTGGCATGAGTGTTGAGCATTGTTCCAGTGGAACCAACACTCATGTAGAGCAGCAAAGTCTGCTTTCCTCCCAGACTGCTCACAGACGGAAGAGGCTGAACCAGGGACCATTCCAACAATAGTTGGGGATTTCTTCTGCACATTTCCAAAGATAAGTATTAAAGCTTAATAAATTGTATGAGCAATAAAGTGTTTAAATATTTGAGTTTATTGAATTAATAATTTATTGACAGCATGCTTGAATATATTGAGTGAAATTATTGATCAATTTATTTAATTTCAAAGTCTTTACTTGAACTATAAATATTATATTAAAATTTGTGCATAAATTTTTTGGGATTAATTAGTGGAAGCAATTTAAATTATTGCATTTTTATATTGGGGAATTAGTTTCATTTCACAAATGAAGTTGAAAATGACCTTTTTAACCTTTTATAGGTTATTTAAAAAGGGATTTTTATGGGATTGATTTAATTTTTAAAAGGGGAGATTAATTGAAATTCATCTAGGGCCACTTTCTTCATCAATTATCGGGAGATAAATTATTTCATTATCAAATCTTCATCGAATCTACATCAAATCATCAAAAAATCATAAAAATTTGAAAAATTTTAAAAATTCAAAAAAAATAAAAAAAATTCATTAATTTATCTCCCGAGGGGGCATATATATCCATCAATCACCTAAAAATCATGTTGGGCACATTGAAATTTTTTGTTGATATTAGCGGATCAAAAGAAATTCTTTAAAGAATGTGTAAACACATCACTTCAAAGATAGGCAAAATGTATACACCTAAAAATGGTCTGGAGAGATCTGAATAATTAAATACAACTTATTTAATTAATTAATCCTTAAAATCTTCTACTATTAAATAAATAGGAAATATTTATTTAAATAGTTCATCATAATTCTTCAATCTTGATTCAATTATTTTCATCTTATTCAAATTCATCTACTATTAAATAAATTAAATACTTATTTAAATAGTTCACATTCTAAATTCTCCTATTTCTTCAGTTTTAATTAAATAAACAACTTTATAGTTGGCATTATTTAATTATTACATCATATTCAATCTTAATTAAATAAATAAAGCTTTATACTTTATTGTTTAATTATCATACTTCTTCTATTTAATTTAATAAACAAACTTCTATAATTTATTTAATTAAATTATTTATCTTCCCTTTTGCTAATTTAAATAAATCAAAAATATTTATATAAAAGCATAAATCAAATCCCTCTATTCACTCACCAATAAAATTAGATTTTTCAAATCTAATTAATTTAACTAGCATTCACGGGAAAAGCCTAGGGACAAACCTGCAGGCAATCCTCTCAATCTTCTTCCTCAAATCTTTTCTCTCATCTTGCCTGGTGTTTTCATGGGGAAGAACAATCCCCATGATCAGCTCGATCTTCTCATCTCTTACCATTCAAATCTCCAGATTGAATCTCAGCCTCGTGTTACCCCTGTGCAAAATTGTTGTCGGAAATCTATATATACAGCCTTCTGAAGCATGAGAAAGCCCCCAAGAATTATCATCTTTTATGCAAACTTACTATGTAGGATTTAGCACTCAAGCATCTTAAGCATTAGCATTGTGATTAGCATCAATTATCATTTAGCATATTAGCATATCATCATAGCATTAGTAGATTTAGAATCACAGTAGCATCATTAGTTTTTACTGTAGCTTCCATTTAGCAGGTTTCATGTTAGGATAGTTTACGGTAGCTCCATATCATCCAGAAATCATTAGCAATCATCACATCACAACATTTAGCATCATTTCGTTCTCTGAATGGGCATTTTAATAGTCACAGTACTTTATCAAATCTGAGAGCCTTTCCGTGACTCATAAATCTTTGGAGATATGAGACAATGAGACACTTTCAAGCTTTTGTCTGTTTTGAATTAGTTTAATTCATGTTTAATCTTGATACAATGTTTCATTAAGAGGTGTATTTAATTGTATTTAGTTTACTTTTTCCACACTTACATAAACCAATATAAAAAGAGGTGTACAGGTGTGGGGTATGCACTTTTATCCCTTATTAATTTAACAAATAATTTTTTTAAGCCACCAAAGTTTAACCATGTGTTTATTTGCCTTTATATTAAACAATAATACAAATTTGAGAATTCTATGTTTGTCAAAATGTCTTCATTAATTAAATTGTGACAAATTGACCTCAACTTTTTTTTTTTTAAATTAATTAAAGAATGGACGAGGTTAGGATAATGCTTTGAATGACATTAGTGGAATGGATACTGCTTAATCCTTGACTCTTTGTCAAATAGATATTAGCACTTGTATCCTATATCAACTTACAAAAGCAATCTAGGTTCAACATAAAACCCTCATTATAATTTCCTAGGGCTTGCAAGGGACAATGTGGTTGGTCAATTCAAACTTACCAAATGGATTTTTCTAGAACTCAATCAAATTAATATTAAGTTGCACTCAATTCAAAACATAGTTGACTTTAATAGGGTAATATAGTTCCCTCTCAAGGAGAAAGATGAGGAGAATGAGCTCCATTTGATGTTAGAAGCTATTACTACTAAGGCTAGCTTGATGAAGAGGGACTTTAAGAGTCATATTAAGGGGTTGGAGGATAAAATGCATCAAGATAACCCAAATTTAGAGAGAGCCATCAAGATCAGTCAATGCACTATCCATAATAGTGTTGAAGGTATCTGGATCCTGACAGAGAAGTTGAAGGAGCTCAAAGAAGAGAAAATTGTTGGAGCCACTGATGATGGGGAAAAGACTGAGGGGGACAACAAGGTTAAGGGTAAACAAACCTTTTCGACTTAGTAAGGACCGAGTAGTAAAACCAGTGGCAAAAAGAAGACCTTTGAAGATGAAAAAGAAGAATTGCTGAATCTAGTTGATCTTCACCAAATCTTTTATCAATAGGTGCTAGAAGCAGCTAATACTCCCAAAAAATTTCAATAGTTTTCTTATTGTTGTTTTCTTTTTACTATGCTTTTCTTGCTAGTTTATTGATGGTTGACGGTTGATTATCTCTATTTTTTTTTTTCAATCTTTCTATTCTTTTTTTTTTTAAGGGGTTTATGTTTTGGATTAAGGGTAAAATAATTTTGAAAGGACCAAAACTTTATTACTAAACCCTAAACCCTAAAGGACCTAAACTTTATTACTAAACCCTAAACCCTAAATCCTAAACCCTTAATCCAAAACATAAAACCCTTAAAAAAATAAAATAGAAAGATTGAAAAAAAAAATGTATTGGAGTATTTTTTAATTTATGAAAATTAAAACCCATATTGATAATAATGTTTTATGATTAGATCTTGACTCGCTCACCTTTAAAGGACTTCTCAAAACTTGTGTTTGTCTACATAAGCTTAATCTAGGGGGAGCTACAAACTAGCTTACCTGGTCTCATACAAAATAGTTCCGTCCTTCCATACATCATCAATGTACGTGAAAAGCAGAGAAAAAGATCTCAGTTACAGATTCTGCATGGAAGAAATGCGGTTGGCTTTGAAGATTTTGAGGTCCGCATATTGGGAAATGCTCAGATTTTTTGAAGAGAGAAACGCATTTTTTTCCTGGCACAGAGCCCCATCTCTCAAAGGTGAAAGTTTAAAGCAAATGTATTTCTTCATGGTTTTCAATAAAATAATTTGAAACGATGCATGGGTTTCAGTATAATATAGAAAATGAACCATGGTTTTATCTTATATCACAATTATTTTCCCTTATCATATTATATCCAGCTCTTTGAGAATGACAGTTCATCTGGATCCTAGAAAATTTGTTTCTTTTTAAAAAAAATGTTTCAAGTTGTAGATTAAGAATCTGTATAAGATTTTATGTGAGTAACCCTGCTCTCAGATTGGTGCGCTTCTTCTAGCTTTCTGTGAAGTTAGTGGGATCTTCATTTTAGGTAATTTCAGAATTTTGCTTTAGAATTAAGTAACTTGTTATATAAATTGAGATCCCTAATCTAGTTTTTTCAGAATGATGATAAGTACTAATCTTCATATAGGCGGTGCACCTTTTTTTCTTTCATTTGGGTTAGACATGCTTTCTTGCTCCCCAAAGTCCTGCAATCACCAGACAAATTGCTTGTGTTATAGTCAGTGAGCTTTCTCTAGATGCCTTTTGAAAAAATAATTTGTGTCGAGCTTTGCAAGGTTATCTCTTGGGAAATGATTTGTTGTCTGTAATTTTGAGTTTCCTGGTATTTATAATGAACATGAGGTTTTCACAGTCCATGAGAATGAATGCAACGCTTCTGATACAGTTTTTTCCAGAAGCGTTTCATTTATTCACTATTGTTTGTTTTTCCATCAGAAAAAATAAATAATGTTGATTGAGTTTTTTTGCTTTTGAATGAAAACCAAGTTTCTTCTAGTGGGCTTGGTTTCTGTTCTCACTCTGGAAAACAATACTTTTTCCATTTTATTGATGGCATCATAAATTTGAAATTCACTTGTTTTCTTTAAAAATATTACTTTCTCCACCTGCACTAATGAAGGTGTTATTTGTTAGTGTGAATCACAATGTTTGAAGTAGGTTCGCCTAGTTTCCTTTGGTGGAACCTACCTAGCACGTTAACTTTGTGATAGCTTTTGACAATTTCAGATAGAAAAAGTAAAGAATCATGAAGAGAATTCACTTTCATTTACAATGAAAATCAAGTTTCTCTTAGTGGGTTTAACTAATAATCTTTTTGTCATCTGATTGACGTTCTTAGATTTGGGAATTCAATTTCATTTTTTTTGCACGTATCAATGTCTTGCTATTAAGTACGGAGCAAAGTTTCTCTTAGTGGGTTTAACTAATAATATTCTTGTCATCTGATTGACATTCTTAGATTTGGTAATTCAATTACATCTTTTTTGCACATATTAGTGTCTTGCTATTAAGGACGGAGCAAAGTGTTGAGTAAGTTTGACATGGTTCCTTGTAGTGGAAACTTGAATCTGCCTTGGCACTGATTTCCTTTGCTATAAGTTCTGACATTTCAAGGAAGAGCTGCTGTTCTTTTACTTTATTCATCTACTCCATGCCTACTTTGAAGTAGTGTAGATGATCCAAAGATGAAGCCTTTGGTATGTATATGAAATGACAAATATGCTGTCACATGTTATAAGGCTGTCTGCTATTGGTTTTATTTTGAAGACAAGATGCCAAGCTTTTATGAGGATATTTTCCACTTTGATGAGGGGAGTTGCATCACATTATAACTGAAATTGATTGATCAAAGATTTGAGGTTTCCAAAGTCCATAATAATGATCAAAGGCTTCTGGAAAAGCCTTATGTATGAAATTCAAAAACTAAAGATTTTTGAGTTTCACTGATTAATATAACATCATGTATTTGGATATCAGTGGGTAAAGTTTTTGATTGCAATATTTCAAGTTTTCTTCAAGAACCCTCTTTTGGGAATATACAAGATCAGCAATATAGTTTTTTGGATGCCTTTACTTTTCCTTAAGTACAAGACTTTAAGGAGGTTAGTAGAATTTGGAGGTGGTCATCACTATCTGCTTAGAGTCTTGATAAAAAATTAATTGTACCTATTATTCATATTACTATCTATTTTTATTATTAATTTTGTTATTGTTATTATTAATATTATTGTATTTTATTATCATGTTGTTGATCACCCATCCCCCATTGGACCATCTCTATTGATATTGTTATCATGTTGCACTAGTTTTATTGCTTTCCTCTAGTGCCTTTTCACACACTGGTCTTCTCTGTCCAACACTTTTGCTTTATCAATTCAAATCTCATTCCTTGTTGCTAGTGCGTGCTCCCCCAAGGCTGATTTTCCACTCTATCATGCTTCATAAGGTGCTCTTTCTCCAAATAAAAATGTTCTTCATCAAAGATCCTTAATGCTCTTGTAGCCAATGTTTCCAGCATGCCATCTTTTTGCGCAGAATGATTCTGTAAGTCCACTTGGGGTGTAGGTCTGTTTGTCTTTTTTTCTTGTAAACTTGTTGTGAATGGTTCCTTATAGTTTTCTACTCAATTGTACATCCAAAAATGGTACAGAACCATTTTCTTCTGATTCCACTGTGAACTGATAATGTGGTGAACTATTTAGTTGCATGATAAAATCATTAATGTAATCCTTGCCATTATATTTGTATCATCTACAAATCTCTTCCACCATATTGGATTTAAAGGGTAAAATTCAAGTGCTCTCTTTTCATAGCCCTCCATGAATAGGTTTTCCACAATTGGAGATAAGGGAGAACCCATTGCTATTCACTCAGGTTGCTCATATATTGCACCTTCAAAGCTAAAAATTGTTGAATTGATACACAATTTAACCAATTTTTTAGTTATGTCGTCAGTTATATGGGCAATGATTGTTATTGCTTTCTTAGTTGGGATTTATTGTGAAGAGTGAAACAACATCAAAGCTAATAAATTTAAAAAAAATCAAAGTCTCGGATCATCTTACAGGATTCATCATCAAGATGTAGACTATGTAGAATCGTTGTCTCTTGGGGCAAAGGATTGGTTGTTGGCCTTTGTAGCTGTCATTAGACAAGAATTTTCATGTACCTTTGCTGCTCATTTGTGGCAATTTTTCATGTTCTTTATTTTTCTAATGTAAGCTGTATTCCTTTAGAAAAACAATGCTATTTTTGCAACATCAACTGTTTCAACAGAAGCTTTCTCCACTGAATCATGGATAATTCTGCTTTTTCTGATTCCCAGATGGGCAGATCCAACTGTATATTGACAGTTAGGGAGACTGTTGACGTTGATAGGATGAAGACATTGTTCTAGTTGTAAGACCAAATTTTATTTATTTTCTATCACTGTCCTGATTTATGCTTCCTGAGGAAAATGAATTCACATATTTTTCTTCGTTCTTTTTAATTTAGTTTACCAATGTGTAAGTGCAATTTTGTTTGCCTGTGATTGTGCATGATTTCTAGTTATTCTCTTTTTGGTAGGTCCCATATGTTGTGTTAGTCTGAATCAACTTTCATGGGAGAAGGCTCTTGTGAAGAAGAATTGCACAGAAAGTTGGAGTTTGATCAAGCCAGTGATCATTTGGAGAAAGGGCAGTATGTGAGTTCTTTACTGCTATTGCAGAATCTTGGTCAACATGGTTATAAAGATGTTGCTGAACTTGTGGCTGTGGCTGAAGTTTGGTTGGCTGCAACAAGAAGATCTTGTTCATGTACAACTTTACATCAGGGCAAGAACCTTGACTGGTACCTTATTTTGAAGGTAATATGTCCTCTCTCATTTCTGGGAATCCATGTATGAGTTTGTACATGCGATGTTGTGCATAAAGGGGTGTATTTGTTTTTACTGTTTTAGAATACACTTTATCTTTGTTCTTGAACAAATGTGCTGTTCAGATGATGATGTTCATTTTCATAGAGAATTTTATGTCTTATTAATAAAATTTTGCCTTTCAATATAAATAATTATGTACCTGCTTTTTTGAGATTCACTAATGAGACAACTTTTAATGTCCTCTGGGCCAAAGTAGTCTATAGGACCTACCAAAGTGCACCTACTGGTTTACAAGATTTTTTCTTTGACTCGTCAGTTTTAGAATTGATGCTCCAAGCTTTGATTTAAGATTTCATGTACTAGGTTATGATTGAAAATATTTTGGTAACTTTGTCTAATATTGTTGTATAGTGGGCAGATTAAAAGTAAATGCTTTCATCCTTTGTTTCATTTGAATTGCACACCATGCAGATTGTTTGTTCCTATTGTATTTTGGGTGGGTACATCTATCAGTTTCACTGTCTAATTCATAATAGTTGGTAAAATTACTCTAACTGATGAAGGCACTTGAAGTCATGGTAGTAAATTTCCTGGTCGGTATTGAATGCATCAATGAATGCCAGTTTTTGGATGCATTTCTTCTTGTTTCACTCTTGTTTACAAATATCATGATCTGTGGAAGCTTTAAATCTTTAAGAAACTTTTTTTTCCTCTGTTTTTTTCCTTTGTTTTATTTTTCACTAATTTCTGTTCTATTTGTATAAGGCCACAAATATGTTCATTTTATATTCCTTCTTTCCTTAACCTTCTTTATTTTTACTTGTTAACATCATTTGTTACTCATAGTGTGAGGATTCTTTTTGGACTGCAATCAGATACATTGATATGCATAAGCACACAAAAATACTCAAATCATAATATAGGAATAGCTACACACATCCTCTGATAATTTGGCCAGTAGAATTTCATTAGATGTCTGAAGTCTTAACAAAATATTTATGAAGTATGATATTGTGCTACAAGAAACATCTTTCCTGGGATTCAATCTTTGCAAAGGTTATGAAATTGTATATACTTCACCGCCCTCTTAAATTTGTTAGAGGCAATTCTAGTTTTTTTTTCTTGTGATTGGTTAAATGAGGATTCTCCAGGGGTCCTTTCCCAGGAAAGAAAAGCTTCATACATGATCAGCTGGACAAATAGGAAAAGTTCTAAACAGTCACGAGTTTACAAAACCAAGCCACCCAACTTGAAACAAACAGAACCAGCACAGAAACTAAAACAACCCCCAACACCCAAAATCAGATCCTCCCAAGGGCCATATCAACAAGAGGGACTTGGAGCTGAATCCTCCTTGGAAGACACCTAAACACCAGGCTCTAGGGAGGTTCTACAAAGTTCAAACAGCTCAAGAAACATTGCTCTTCGCTATGGTAGGAAGGTGGTAAGCACTACAAATTTCTAGGCACTCCTCCCTAATAACTACCTGTAAATTTTCCAAACATAGTGCCAAGTCAGCATTCTTTTTCAATAGGGACTGCATGATATGTATGATATTGCAGCTGCTCACATCCTTAGAATGCTGGAGAGGAGCCACCACAGCTGGGCCAATGTGGATATCATCATCCGTGTTATACCCCATAGTTGAAAAACTCGCCAATTGCAAGTACTCGGCAGGCCCGGAAAACTCAGTTCGGAAAAAACTCGGCATTTAAACCAGCGAAAAAATAGTGAAAAAATGAAGTGAAATGACCATTTTAGCGGCTGCATGACTTTTTACCTGATTGCGTGAGTTAAAATTCGCAAGTTTTTGCGAAAAACTTGCCAAAAACTCGTGAGTTTTTTCTCTGCGAGTAAATACTGGAAAAACTCGTTTTGTAAAAAAACTCGCTAGTTTTTGGCGAGTCTTTCATCTATGTTATAAACTTATACCCCATCAAATCAAGATCATTGTAGGGGAGGAGTCTACTGAGAATCAATTCCTTGGCTATTGCAACAGAATACACAAGCGCCCAACTTATGGATGAAATCTTCATAAATTGATGCCCTTGTCCAAACCCTCAAATTTGCCAGCCCTTCTTCATCTAGCACCTCCTTCAGAAAATGAAGTGTCATTACATCATTAATGCTGAATGTTTCCTTAAGCAGTGGTCAAAAACCACACTACAAGGAAAATATTTGATTGAAAATCTTTCCATGGTGATTGGATTTATGCTGCATGAACTTTGGAATAACCCTGCACAGACACAAAGCCCGCAGAACAAGATGAAACACAAAGAAATCGCAGTGAGGTAAAAGGGCAGATAATACATGCTGGGATTCTCATGAGCAATGGGTGCTACATGTACCCTGGAAGTGGAAACTACTTGAGGGATGTCAATTTTAAGGCTAATCTTGCCTAGCCAAATGCTACCAATTAAAATGATTATTGCAATAAACAAAAATGAAATGGGGAAATTGGTTCTATAGTGTCTATCCCATGAAGGGAAACCTTCACAAGCAGTTACGTCAGATCCCAATTGTCTAGGTCATCGTTAATCCTCATGGAGAAGGGGAATTGGTCAATCCCTGCTTTGCTTGGTGATCAGCTACCATATTACATTCCTGGAAGCAATAACTAGATCCAATCTTGTCAAAATTAATATACAATAACCAAGCTTCATCTAAATAATTATTCAACGTCCAATCCTTCAGTTGGTTCTTACTCAAACTGTTAATCACCACAAGGGAATCCCTTACCACTTCCAAAACTTTTGATACCAGACACAACTGCTAATTTGAGACCTTCCAAGATTGCCAAAGCTTCCCCTTTATTGTTTGATTTGTTCCCTGAAAAGAAAGAAGTACCTTTTACAAAATGTCTAAGCTGCCCCAATTTCTTAACCAATCAGAGAATGATTTTGCCCACTGGTTTGGGAATGTGTTTGAGCCATGGAGGACAGTCATCTTGCTCAATGAGAATAAATGCTTTTTTTGTTCCACTTATTGTGTTGGCAGCGTCAACAAAAATATTTAAATAAATCATTTTGCCTTAAATTGATTGTTGAGATTCGAGAAACCTCGGTGTTTAGAGCTGAGTTATCAACAAAATGAACATTGATTACCTGACTACCATCTGGAAAATGAATACCTTCAATTTACTCGTGAATCCTATAAATACCCAAAAGCATCACTGGCAATGACATCAAGTTAGGGAGCTAGAGGAAATCTTTGCTTGATATATCTCTCTGTTTGAATAGGTTATTTGAGAATACCTTTCACATTAGCTCTTGTAGTTGCTCACGAAAACAAAGTCTTTGCTACCTTGTGGCGAAATATTCAATGCTCAACCAATTGAGCATGGCTGAAATGAAATCCTACCTTTTTTAGTCATAAGCTATACCAAAATCTATCTTTAGAAAAGGAGATTTTTTGATCAGCTTCTCTTGTCTATTCCATGCCTTCCCATACAGTGATAGGATAATTCCACACCACTTTGTTACCTTAAAACAATTTGTACCACCAGCAGCTCTATCCTTTGCAAGGAATTTTACTGAAATCTTATTGGAAACGGAATTTTACTGAAATCTTATTGGAAACGTTCAAGAAGGCAATTAGACAACGACCATCTGCATTCTCTCTTTTGGAGCCCTGTGAAATGTGTCTGATCAGTGCATTGACTAACTTGCCCATGATTCCCATTTTAATGGGTTCTTGGAAAATCTTTAAATAAGCTCCCTAGCATCTAATTGATAAAACACACATTCTTAATGCAAACAAACTTCTTGCACAATTTTATCAAAACATGTAGCCAATTCAAAGAACAAAGCATAGGGAAAATGATTTTTATCTTGACGATATTGTATTACTAGTTCTAGCACCCAACTAGAACCTCATTTTGTACAGCATTTTGGTTATATCAAAAAGTGTACATGCTACAGAGCTATATGGCAATGATCTAAGACTATATAATCATGTTTGTGTGGTTATCACTTGTAGAAAACAGATGGAGAATGTTATATTATGTAGACAACTATGAAACAAATGTTAGTAGTTCTTCTAATGTTTATGTGAAAACATCCTTAGGCTAAATTATAGAAAAGTCTCTTAGATTACTAACTACATACATAATAAACCAAGACAAGTAATTCTATTTACAAGAATGGGATCAACCCTAAATACAAAAAGTAGCAATTCACAAGGTTTATGAACCAAAAGCGAATCCAAGAAAGTATTCAAGTTGAGAACACTGATTTTAAACTAGTATTTAAATGTAAGGGTGGATGATGAAAATTCATAAAAAAATTGTGGAAGATGATGGCCTTTTTTGGTTCTCTCTTGAACTCTTCAATGCACACTAATATTTCTAGTTACTATGGAAAACAAAGAACCCTTTCTTGAAGATATTTATGAATACATCTCTCACAGTGATCCATACTTTACCTTTCAACAGTCCTAAATCAGACCAAGTTCATGCAATTTTCACCAAGATAACATTCTTAATCAGCTAATTTGTCAATCCATGGACAAAAGCTGTTATATTTACTTAGTCAAACCAAATGACAGCTGAACAAGTCTCAAACAACTGAACTTTCTGATAGGGGACCCCAATTGCTCCACAAATGTTCACTTCAAATAATACTTAGCAGTTTTGATTATGATCTCTGCATCTTTTAATCGCCCCTCCCTTTTTTGTGCTTTAAATGTACACAAATTGATTGAGAAACATGAAATTAGTTTATAAATTTGCTTGATGTTGTATGTTTCTTTCATTATTCCTCCATTGGCTTGATGATGGAAAATTGCTGCAATTGACAAAGAATGAATGATTCATTGTTCTTCTCTATTTCATTGGAATTCCAAAATGTGCATATTAGGTGGGTTTCATGCTTTGATGATATATTCAGTTTCTTGTATAAAGGCTTTTTATGCATGAAGTTCATCTTTCATTTTGCTAGGACTTTCAACAATATAAAATATGTTTCTTGCGAATGCTACTTATTTTTATTAGAATGTTTGCACATATACTTGACAAGGTGCCATGTGTGACTGGAACTTTTTAGTTGACCTGTGGGTCCAACTTTAAGTCCTGAAATAATATGTTCAAAATTACAGTTGCTTCCTTTTAACTAACATAATAGCTTCAGGTTTGCATCCAATTATTTGAGTTGCAAACATTTACTTTTAAATTGCTTGTGAGTGCTAACAGCCTAACATGTATGGCAAGGGGTTTTATAAATTGTTAAATTCTCCAGTACATGCCTTTCAATACAACCTTCAACCCCTTTAGATGATAGAATGTAACTCTACCTCAGGTTCAAGTTGTATCAATTGTTTTTGGAATCTATCTCCAAAATGGCAGCCTATTTTAATTTTGACTATTTTTTCCCATTAAGAGGATTATATAGTCAAATAAGTTTATCTTTTAGTAGGTCCTGTAATATTTCTCTCATTAATTTTCTGGTAAGACTTACTGAAATAATCTTTATAATCTATAAAGCAAATTCTAGGAAGGCGCTTCTTGATGAATGAGTGCCACACTTAAACATAAACACATTGCAAACTAATTTTTGTTGCAAATGGTACCATCTAAACTCGCTTTTGATTTAGTTACAAGCACATTTATACACTTTCCATTACCGGCAATATTTAGGGTTTATCTGTAGAAGTTATATAAGTACTTCATACAATAAATAATGAAGGAACAAAATTTGCCTAATTTTTCATATTCTAACATATCAGTTATTATTTTGACTTAAAAACCTAATGAGGATTTTCACAATCAGGTTGAAGAGAATGATGGCATTGATGTGATTAGAAGAAGATATCGCCAACTTGGTATGCCTATGCACCAGATGTAGTTCCATATCGTGTGGTTGTATGCTGTATTGGTGGTTGATTCTTCACTGTATTATATGTTGTAATTTAAGCATTTGATGTTCATTTGTTTATATGCAGCATTGTTATTGCATCCAGATAAAAACAAGCATCCAAAAGCAGAGGGTGCATTTAAGCTCGTGTCTGAGGTATTTAAAAGATTTCCCAGATTACACATTAATTAAAGAAACCTCTCTCTATGTTGATTTGTTTTATTTGCTTGCTTTGATTAGTATGATGGTGTGTACAACATCAAGCTCTATTGTTTAAGGATACAACCAAACTGCATGGATTGTCCTTGTTGGTTTTAACAAGCATCCAAAAGCAGAGGGTGCATTTAAGCTCATGTCTGAGGTACTTAAAAGATTTACCTGATTACACATTAATCAAAGAAACCACTATCACTATGTTGATTTATTTTATTTGCTTGCTTAGATTACTATGATACAACATCAAGCTCTATTGTTTGAGGATACAACCATACTGCTTGGATTGTGTTTGTTGGTTTTGTAGGTATATATAATTAACCTTTCAAGAGCCTCAATGTTACATTCCTAAAGTCGAGTCAATTTGCTGAAGGATTGAAATTGTTCTATAGAAGTTGATTTTAAATTTTCTCCAGCACTGTAAGACCAATTCAAGTTAGTAACAAGGATGGGCATCTACATGAGAATATTATCCTGATTATTATGACATTCTCATACATATCTAATACTATTATCTGCTTGAGAATTATTCTCATCTCAAGGTGTATGTATCTCACTACCATAGTTGCTAGTTTTCAAGACATTCAAGGGATGTGATCGAGTTTCTTGAGGGTCCTAAGGATAACATCCCAATGTCTCCTTAGGGGAAATGCTCTAGAAACATCCCCTCTTTGAGAAAGATGTCTCAAAGACATCTCTTGCTTGGTAGTGGTGGTGGGTGCATGACAAAGGGACGTTTCTTTGGAGTCATGTTGTCTCAAGGATGCCCCCGTCTTTGGAAATGCCACTTTTTTTTTGGGGGGGGGGGTGGTGGTGGAGAGGGGTGACATGTCCTTGTGGAACACAATTTTTTAAAAGTAAATGCTATTGAGGGGGGGACATTGTGTCACCCAAGAAATAGTTTGTGTTTGATGATGGTCCCTACTATTTTAGGATCAACGAACCATATATTTTTTACATAAACCCTTTTAGGTAAAGTAAAATAATTGTTTTTAAAAATCTTACTTGTGTTTCTATATTTGGATTTTTTTTAATATATTATGTTTAGATCTTGTTTTTGAAAAAGGGGTAAAGATTTATTCAAATCAAATCAGAGATACAAAGAAAAGGCCTCAGGCCCACTAGGACAAAAACAACAAAATAAAAGGTTCCCAAAAGAATCTCTAGCACCAGACCTACATATTCCTGTCCTCCAATATTAACCTCTCTAAAGTCCCAAGATAATCAGGAGGTAAACCATTCCTCCCTTCAATATCCCAACCATCAACATTCTCAGAAGCCCACTTCACCAAATAGTCAGCCACTCTGTTCCACTCTCTAGGGATATGACAAAAGGAAACAGACTCCAAGGAGCTGCATAGACTCAAAATCTGACGAACCACAGAGGCTAATTGCCAACTAACATCATCCAAATTCAGTTTGTTCAACATATCCACAACAATCTGAGAGTTAGACTCACAGATAATCCTCCTCCATCCAAGAGACAGGCCCTTCTCAACTGCAATCTTAATAGCAAGAGCCTCCATCAAATTATTAGAATGTTGTCCTTTGTAAATAGAGAAGAAAAAAACAGCATCTCCATCATTACCTTTGCCAATACCACCAATACCAGCATGCCCTGGGTTCCCATGAGAGGAACCATCTGTATTAATCTTCAAGACTCCACCCGGAGGAGGCATCCACCTTCCATCTCTACAAACCCTTTGCTTAACATGTTGGGATCCTTTGCTAGCATTGCAGCCTCATCTACTATCCCCCAAACTCAGATTCCTCACAATAACATGATCACTAGGATCCACATTTTTAGACATATCACACTTAGCATAAATGGTCTCCTGGAGCCTGCTAACAATCTTCTGCCACAACTGAAGACTCCCCATTTTAGAATCACAGAAAACCCTACGGTTTCTTTCCAACCAAAGATTCCAGATAATGAGGGCAGGCCCAATAGCCCAAGCCACCTGCAGAAAAGATGTCTTGGTTGGAGGTCTGCCCATACTTTCCCAAAATTTAACTAAG
>VDFB02353493.1:125254999-125284913 GCA_007258455.2 Sequoia sempervirens
TGTGGCCTTGGAAACTCGTGCAGGTAATGATGCATGGTTAATTGATCTAGGTGCATCTTTCCATATGACCTTTAATAGAGATTGGTTTTCTAAATATGACGAATTTGATGGAGGTAAGGCGTACTTGGGTGATGGTTCTCATTTGAATATTTTTGGCTGTCGTAAAGTTAGAATAAGGTTTCCTGATGGTAGACTAAGAGGGATTAATGGTGTGTTGCATATCCTTGGATTAGCAAGAAATATGTTATTTGTAAGAAAACTAATAGATGCTGGTGTGTAGGTAGTATTTTCTAATACAAATGCAAGATGGTTAGAGGTGTTATGGTGATTGCTAGAGGTGTCAGATATGCCACATTGTATAAGCTTGATGCATGCACTATTAAGTGTAGTATTACTTTTGTTAAAGGCAAGTTTGTGGAAGTGGTGAGGGTTTCATCTTCAGCAAATGGTCATAAATTTTGGGCACCCAAGGGTGCTCTTTCTTCTGAATCAAAGTTACCTGCAGATAAAACTATGTTATGGCACTATAGACTTGGCCACATTGGAGAAAAGGGTCTAAGGGCTTTGAAAAATAAAAACCTTGTTGAAGTTTTATCTAATTATAATCTTGAATTTGATTTTTGTGAGCATTACATTTATGAAAAATGAAGCCGTGTTCAATTTTACTCAAGTTCTCATAAATCGTGTGGTGTATTGAATCTTATTAATTTTGAGGTGTTTGGTCTTGTAGATGTTTCTTCAATTGCTAAATCCACATATTATGTTTCATTTATTGATGATTACAGTAAAAGGACATGGGTATATTTTCTAAAGAGTAAATGTGAAGTTTTTAGTCGACTTAAAGAATTTAAAGAAATGGTTGAGTTGCAAACTAGAAAGAAAATAAAATGTTTAAGGAATGATAATGGCGGTTAATTTTTCTCTAATGATTTTGATAGATTATATAAAGATTATGGTATTCATAGACAAAAGAAAACTCCATATTCTCCACAATAGAATGGAGTTGTAGAAAGCATGAACAAAACATTGATGGAGAAGGCTAGGAGTATGTTGAGTGGTGTTGGTCTAGAACAAAGGTTTTGGGCTGAAGCTTTTTCCACTACTTGTTACCTAATTAACAGGTCTCCTACATAAGCTCTTGTTGATAAGATGCCTATAGAGGCATGGTCGGGTCACAAGCCTTCATTAAGACATCTTAGAGTTTTTGGTTGTGAGGCATATGCACTTGTGCCAAAGGAGAAGCGAACAAAGTTGGAGAACAAGGTTGTGAAATGTATCTTCATCGGATATAGTTATGGTGTGAAATGATACAAGATTTGGGATCTTGTTGTACAAAAGGTAATACATAGTAGAAGTGTTAGTTTTAGAGAAACTAAGCCTTCTTTTGTTACATTGCAACCAGAACAAAGTAAACAGGAAGATGTGATTCAATTTCCTTTCTATATTTGAAAAAGTTGAATCAAGGACCATGGATAGACAAGAAGTTGAGGAGGAATAACCTCCAACTCATCTTGTTCATAGGTCTACAAGGCATAGAAAACCACCTTAAAGGTATTCACCTAATGATTGGAGATGTTTTTTTGCTTTGAATACTAACATGGATGAACCCATATCAGTAGAAGAGGCATTAGGTATGAATGATGCAGAATCCTGGAAGATTTCTATGGATGAAGAAATGGAAGCTTTGAAAAAGAATGATGCATGGGATCTTGTACCATTTCCTAAAGGAAGAAAACTTGTTGGTTGAAAATGGGTGTTCAAGGAAAAGGTTGGTTCAAATGGAGGTATTGAGAAGTACAAAGCAAGGTTGGTTGCAAAACGTTACTCTCAAGTTTGAGGGTGTTGATTATGGCGAGATATTTTCTCCTATGGAAAAAATGGCATCCATTAAATTTTTGCTTGCTATTGTTGCTGCTTATGATTTAGAATTTGAGCAAATGGATGTGAAAATTGCTTTCCTTCATGGCGACTTGGAGGAGGATATCTATATGACACTTCCAGAGCACTACGTGGTGAAAGGTAAAAGTAAATTAGTTTACAAATTGAAGAAATATTTGTATAGCCTAAAATAAAGTCCTAGGGTGTCGAACCAAAAATTTGATACATATGTTTTGAGTTTGGGATTTGAGCATTATAAATCGAATCATTGTGTTTATTATAAAAATGATGGTGATCATTTCCTATTTATTGCATTATATGTTGATGATATGTTATTTATTGGTAGAGGGAAAGGTATGATTTTAGAACTGAAATCTCAACTTGCTGCTAAATTTGAAATGAAAGATCTTGGTGCAGCTAAAAACATCCTTGGGATGAAAATTAAAAGAGATAGAGTGGACAGAAAGCTATGGCTTGGCCAAATTAAGTATGTTGATTCAATTTTACAAAGTTTTTATATGTAGGATTGTAGACCATTGTGTGTTCTTATTTTAGTTACAGAAACAAAAAATTTAAACATTTTGTAAAGTTTTATGTAAAGATTAAAATGTGCATGAATCCAAAAATAGTTGTTTCCACTAGACGTCAACTTTCATATTAAATATTTATTTAAAATGGAAAAAAAATTATACCATCTTGAAATAGATTCTTTTATCTGGTGCATCATATTTTTTTCAAAAAAATTTAATAGGTTTTAGTATTTTTCCTTGGCATGGTAATCAACCTAATATTTTGCATTGATAACCTACTTTTAGTAAAAATAAAAAAATAAAATATAAATAATAATTGAACTATTAAAATAAATATATTTTTGTAAACTACACTTATGGATCTACAAAAGGGTATTGTTATATTTAAAAAAAAATGTTATTTACATTATTAGGAGTTATTGAAACTTCAAATTTTTCAAATAATTTTATTTTTTGGTAAATTGGACTCAAAGTGGTGCTCCATATATTTTTAGCCAACAATTTTAGTTGAAAAAGTTGTGGAAGTATCTAACTTAGCTAGAATGAATCTTACTAGATCATATATTTGACCAAAATTGATTTTTAGTTAGAAATGCTTAAATTCAATGGTGTTAATAAGTTGGTTGAAAGTGTGACACAACTTTGTGCTTTTACCCACTTATATTGCTTGTAATTCATTAAATCATCTCCAATCAAATGGATAAATTGAAGTGGTCAACAAATACTTAGAGGGTTATCTTTGATTTTTTTTCTTTAGATAAAAAGGAGAGATGGGTGCAATGTCTACCAATAGAAGAATGGTTGTCTAATAATTATTTCCATACTTCATCCAAAATGTCACCATTTTTGGCAGTATATGGGTACCGATCACCATTAATCACCTCTTCCTTATAGGAACTCCCAAAGGTTTAAACAATTGAAGAAAATATTCAAAATTAGCAAGGGACACTTGTTGATTGTAAGGGAGATTTTAACAATGGGAAAAAAATATAATGAAGTAACATTTTGATAAATACCATAGTGAAAGGAATTTTGAAGTGGAGATTGGGTCTTTGTGAGATGATAACCATATAATCAAATGCCACTAAAATAACAAAGAAGTATAGAAATCTTACATCCAAGAATCATGGTCCTTATAAGGTCTCGCTAAGCATTGGTAATGTAATATGTAAATTGGAGTTATATATGTCAATAAAAGTGCATCAATTCTTCCATGTTTCATGCTTGAAGAAGGTTATTTGACAAAGAGTTGTAGTATAGGTTGAGTTATCACCATGTAAGTTCAAGTGTAATATCCAATAGACAAGTTTGTATATAATATCTCGACTACCTAAAATGATGATTGTCCCATAGAGGAATGAATTTCCTTTTTTTTTTGAGTGTTGAATATAGGGAAAAGACTCATCCCACGTCTTTAGAATTCTTTTGTTGTATCCATGTATGAGCTATGCCAACATCTTATTCACCACGTCCATCAATATATTTGTGTATGGATTAAAAGTTGTGATCTTTTAAAGATTAGTATCTATCTTACCCCATAGAGTTGACCAAAATTTTCTTACAAAATAAAAAATTACATTTAATAAATTTGTTCTTAATAGCACATAGTGAAACCAAAATTTGTTAAAAAATAAATATGGTGTTACTTTTTGAATTATAGTATTTTTTCATGGGGATAAGATGCACATCTTTCTAAGCCTATCTACCACAAAAAATAAATAGTCATTGTGGTTAGTCCTAGATATTAATCCAGCCATGAAATCTATGGAAGTATCCTTCCATGTCTACTAGGAACTAGAAGATGCATTACATTCCTTTTTTCTACCTATTAGATATACAAGTACAACACAAATTGTATCCTCAAATCATTTTTTTCTACTTCTACTTGAATCTAAGGTTAATATACATACCTTTAAAAATAATTTATTATTTTTCTAACACCAAAATTGCCTACTACTTTGGAAGTATGTTTCTCCCTCATAAGTATAAGATGTTGAGCTACTTTTGACACACATAGTTTTCCTCGCCTATAAACTAACCCTTGCTTGAGCTAAAAATTATCCCCTCATTTTACAATAATTTTTTGTTGGAGTTATTTTTAATTATGACTAAAATAAGAGGCATCATCATATTCTTCTTCATAGACCTCTGAAGTGACTGGCTTCAATTGTATGATTGTAGCTAGAGCGAATACGAGCTTTGCATTAGGTTGTCCTGACAACATGTCCACCACTAAATTCATACTTACCTTTTATATACTTGATCACAAAATGGAACTATTATAGAAAACCAATCCATTTATAATTTACACTTATTGCAACTTATTTTGAAACTGTAAATACTCTAGTGGCTTATGGTCCACATGCACAACTTCCTTTCCAAGTAAATAGTGCCTTCATTTCTTAATTTTATAGACTAAAGAATATATTTTCCTATCATATATCATATAGTCCCTCACTATTGAAGGAAATACTTGTAAATGATAGCATATTACTTTACTAGCTTGTACCCAAGTTATAATCATTAGCATTTGTCCCAACCTCAAAGGAAAACTATAAATTAGGTAGGGCTAAAAATTTAGTATGTTTTTATGACTTCAATATGGATTGGTTAACTAATAGTACTTTTGTTAATATATTTTTTTGCTTAATTTTGTTATAGTTGGGTGGGTATATGGTTTTCTTGCTCAACCAATTTTTTGATGGCTATTTTTGGGTTTTAAGTGTTGGTTCTCCGATGGCCTCTCTGCCCTAGCAACTCTTTTTGTACAAGATCAAGGCCCTTTCCTTGTTATCTTAATAAAAACAATAATTCATTACAAACCTTATTCTTTAATATCTCAAAAGCCTTATCATGTATATCAATCCATTGAGATTTCTTACTCAATGATACAATTGAATGTAGAGGGGTAGCTAGGGAAGAGAAAGATAGAATGAGCCTGTGAATGTATTGTGTAGCATTTAATGTTTCTATAACACTCCTTGAGGAATGGACCACTTATTGATAGCGTCAAATTTTATGGAGATTATCCCACCTTGTCCAACCACATGGCCAAATATGTTAAGGATGATATGAGAAACTCATATTTCTTCATGTTGCAAAACTTTTATTTTTATTTTAATAATTCCAAAACTTATCTGAAATGTATCAATGATCCTCCCATGTTGGTATAAAAATCAATATATCATCTAGTGGCACTATAAAACTTGTATCTATGAACTTACTCAACACATCATTCATCAATCACATAAATGTAGTTGGTGCATTACATAAATAAAAAAGGAAGAGCACGCAATTTGCGTAAGCCATATTTGGTCTTAAAAGTGATTTTCTACATATACTCCTTAATTCTAATTTGATAATTTCCTAAATTTGTAAAATACTTCACATGTTACAACTGGTCCAACAAATCATCTATTCTTGGGAGAGGATATCAATTCTTGACAGTGATCCTATTGAGAGTATGAAAATTTATACACATTATCCAAGAGTCATATGTATTTGTTAACATCAATAGGGTGATCCTCATGGTGAATTTTTGGGATGCATAAGATCCTTCTCTAAAAACACTTGAAACTATTATTTCACCCTAATTCTTTATTGGTGATGGTTTATACAATCTTAGATTAGTCAAATTAGATTAGAGAAATACATTATTCTCATGATTTGCATCTATCTTATGAGGTAGCACCTTGGATTAGAGAATAAATCCTCAAATAGTACTAATGTACTTGATCCCATCATTGATCCATACTTGTTTGTTTTCCCATCGAGCATGTATATTAAATGATGTATACAAATAAAAAATACCAAGCATAATGTCAAATGCATAAAGAGAAATCACATCTAATTCTTTGATAATATTTAAAAATCAAATTTGGACACATTTTCTTAACTTGAATTTATACACACTTCATAACCCAACATTATTGATAAATTTTAGGATGATGGTATCGACTAAAAAAATATCCTTAATTATACCAAATAAAATCAAATTACTTTGAGAGAATAAATATAAAGTACTCTTACCTTTATTTTATTTACTTGGATTTTGAGAATGAATAGCTAGTTAATTGGTTCATTTTTTGATTGCTCATGATGGTCCTTGTCGATATGTGTCCCAATTTCTCATCTATATATAATTGATCCTCTATTTCCACTTCTTCATAAATGGTAGCCATGGACTTCTTTGAATCCTTAGGATTTTTGTAGGTTCAACTTGAGGTGCAAATACAAAAATTATTATCCATATGAACATCAATCTTGTAATGTGAACAATGATTCTTTGAATAATTTCTATCATGGATAATAATGTTTGTATTATTTACTTTCCATGTTTTGAATATTTTATCCTTATTTTCTTTGGGTTGTTCCTTATCCTATTGTTATCCTTTTTATAATAATCTCATCCACCTTTATGTTTCTCTTTATAAATATAAGGATCCAATAGATAAGCATCATCTAAATTGGATAACTTGGTTTTGATAAACTTTCTTCATAGGTTGGAATGCAACCCACCAAGATATTCAATGAAGATATCTCTTTTTTCCAAGTCCATGATCAACATCATGGACTACCTTAAACTTTTATTTGTGTAATATTATACACTTTGTCTTTCTTTCCTAGAATAGAGATATTTTATCTTTTGATAGGTCTCATGTCTAATTGGATAGAAATTATTCCTCAAAAGGCTTCTTAAACCTTCCCAACTATAAATGGGTGGGTGCATGAAGTTGGGTACCAATTTTATGGCCACTTTCTAAAAAAAGTTTGGAAATGCTATAACGCAAGCACATTATAATGTGCTTGTGTTATAGCACATTAAAAGCAAAAAAAAAAGTGAAATTCTTCATTTTCACTTCGACTGTTTTCTTCTTCTGCATGCGGCCAAAACCCCCAACTTTTGTGCTCGCGTTCTAGGAGGAGGTATTGGGCACAAATATTCAACAAGAGTTGTTATTTCTTTGCAAGGATAGCGCCACGTGACGAAGAGGTGGGAGAGGTAAGTATTCTTTGTTGTTTGTTTTGAATTTCTTAGTTTTAGGTTGATTTTGTTAGTTTTAGGTTAAATTTGATATATAAATTTTTGAATTTGTAGGAAATGCAAATGAACCCGCAAACCCACAAAATCCTCAAGAAAAAGAGCAACCAAATCCTGAAGAACAAAATCCTCAACAAGAAAATCAATCTCAACAACAACCTCCACCAATCCCTCAACACCCTCTTGACACTCAACAAAATTTAATGAGTGAGATTAAGAACAAAAAAAATCAATTTGAGGATTTTATTAGTAGGTTGAGTGATCCAAATGGTTCAACCACAAGAAGAATGACCATCACAAATTCATTGAAAGATATGTTAAAAAATGTAGATTCAATTAGCAAACAAATAATTGGATGGCAAGATAGGAGGTAGGTGGCTAGGGCATATTATGCAAATAAACTATCATATAAACAAGTAAAGGATTTAAAAATTACAAAAGGTGATTAGTGCTCATTATTCACTGACCCACGCACAAATCAAAATATTAGCCTCAATGCAAAGAGGTTTCCTATTCATTGGTGCCACCACCAAGAGATTAGGAACCATTTTTTATGATAGGTGGTACATGGTATTTGATGACTGATCGTGCAACAATTGTGAAATCCCCTAGTATTTTCTTAGGAAACTATACAATGAGTTCATATTGAACAAAATACCAAATTATTTTGATATGAGGAACTTCTAGTGGAGAGGTGGGGGGTTGGCTCAAGATAGGTTTGGTGCATAGTCGGATCCTACGTGGCAAGGGAGACGAGCTCTCGCTAGGCCGCCTCATGACCACATTGTTATTTCTATAGTCATGAAGGAGAGTGCGGACGTAGATACATTGTAGGCGATCAACACTTTGACCTAGAGTGTCATCCATCATACTAGCCCTATTCTATAGCACCATCCAAGGGAGTCTTTGAGTGGTGGCCTTTGAACCCATGTGTGTCAATCTTGCAGGGTGACTTGTTCATATGACCCCACCAACACTCAGGAGGCTATTGTGGAGGATCCTTATGCAACTACAGAGATGGAGAGGGCGACTAACATTTTGCATGATACGTATGAAATTGATACTCAGGTAAAAGTTAGCATGTTCATTGAATTTAATTTATTAAATTTCAATTTTGAAATGCAAGACTAACTAATTTAGTTTTATGATTTTAATAAAATTGTAGGGTCACAGTGTTGAGATTGGATACACCGGCCCTCCACCTACTTATTTATGCAGTACACCTATTGGCGGGGTATGTAACTAGTAAACAATTATAAATTTATTACATGTTAATAGCATTGTTTTAAGAATGGTATTTTAATATGTGATTTTGGATGTTGAATAGGGTAATATTGGAGGCTTTGAGGGAACACCTCCCAGTGTCAGTGGATTTACTTAAACCTTCACGTAGGTAATAGAATAAAGAGTTTAACTAATGAATTTTACTCATCCTTTTTCAGCTCTCCATCCTAATGATGGATCACAGAGTGTGATCCGAAACGTTATGAGAAAAAAAAAAATTAGAACACAATCAAATCCAGAAACAAAAAAACTAATGAATTGTACTTAATAGATTTGTGTAGTTTATATTCATATTGTTGGTTACGTTGCATTGCAAATCATTCAAATTCAAAGCATTGCTTCACATTCCATTACTAATAACTAGATGTTGATAGATGAAAAAATTTCAACTACAATATAGTTGTTTAGAAAGTCAACATAAGCAGTGATGCAATTTCTTCACATGGAGAAATGTTCTTACAAAGGTGCACTTGCACAACAAACTATCGATGCTTGGAAAAAATCTATGAAACCATAATAGTAAGCAATAGCATAGATAGGGCATTTAGTAGTTTCAAAAAATGCCTTGAAGAAATGTGGTCTCATGATGATGGAATTCCATTCCATCACCATAAGACCACATTTCTTCGAGGAATTTCTTCAAAATGCTCACCACCTTTTCTATGATACCACATTTTTCATACATGTTCACCAAAGCATTTTATCAAACTACTCGTGCTTCCTTGCTGCTATGGCTAAAAGCCTAAAATAGGTGCTTTCCAACAAACTATGGATGCTTGGAAAAATATCTATCAAAGCATATTAATATAACAATCTAATCCTTTGAACTAAATACAAAAGAAACCAATAAAATTGGTTGCATAAGAAAATTGGTTACATAAGTTTTCTAGCAAATAAATTTTATGGGGAATAGGCTTGCATTTGAACCATCTCAATTCACTTGTGCTAGTAAATTGATACAACTGAGCAATTAAACTATACCTTATGCTAATCCAAGTGGAAACAAGTATCACAAAACTAAATATAATATATTCTAAATAGAAATATCTCCAATCCTAGTTTTCACCCCCTACACATATACATTAGCATTTGTCTCTTCATTTGGCTTGGTCAAGTAGTTTCTTCCTTTTTTAGAGGAGACACTCATTATTCCTTAGAAAGGGTTCTTCCACAATATTTCTCAAATGTATCATAAGGAACCTCATATATATGCTCATAAGGCTTTGAAATACATTTGACAACTAAGAAACAAACAAAACCTTGGTATGCCTTCAAGGTGCTTATGAGGATAATGTCAAATGCATCCCTTAGATAGAATAAAAGAGCATGCAATACACAACCAAAATAACACACAAAACACAATCATGTAAAATAATAGTGGGCTACCTTAAGCAAAAGGAGAATTTTTAGAGTAAATTTGAAATATTAGACTAAAGAACACTAGGATTGTATTTACACACAAGATACAATCTAGTAAGCAATAATACTAGTCATAGAGAAGGCAATGAAATTTTTGAAAAAATGCCTGAAAGAAATGCCTTCTTATGGTGATGGAATGCCATGACGTGCATTTTTTTGTAATGGCATTCCATCACCATGAGACCCCATTTCTTTTGAGGCATTTTTTCAAACAGTTCACTGCCTTCTCTATGCCACCACAATTATCATACATGTCTACGAAAGCATTTAATCAAATGATTCAATGGCTTGCTACTATAGGTAAAATCCTAAAAACACGTCCTTTCAAACAAGCTATGGATAGGGAAAATAGTAAGCATGATAATCAGAAATATATAGTTTAATAAGTACTCAAAATTTTCTTCATTAGATCTCATACACTACAAGTCATGACATGTCCATCGCTATTGCAATTTTTTTGTGATTAAATAATTTGTTGTTTTATTTTCAGATGTTGGTTGTGGAAACACCTCCAAATTTTATGAGGGAAATGGATATTGGTGTTTTATCCGCTCTACAATCCTCGATGGCTTTGATAGGGGAGGTATGAGGCAAATTACTAGATTTCAATTTACATTCATTGTTATAGATGTTATTTCGAGTGAAAAATCAAACCAAATTATTGATTCGTAGTTTGATTTCTATTTGGATGGTTTATACAGGGCTTTAGCATGCCTCAACATCGGCGTGCGAATATTTCCCTCGAGGAGAGTGATCATGAGATGGCTATAAGTGATTTTTTTTTAAATACATCATTTTTTATAATGTAATTTCTATATATTAATGTCTTTACTTCTTATTGTAATAGTTAAAACTTCACCAAGAACTTAACAGTAGGAGGAGGAGCAACATGAGCACCCCTCAAGTGCAACACAAAAAAGTGACAGACCTATCGCCATCCAATCGACCAACAAAGGGAAAGAGTTTATTTCAAGAGCCTGGAGAGCAATGAATTTTGATTCCAGAGCCCTTTGTTGTATGCCTACATGGAAATTTTGTACATATTTTGTATTGGATATATTTGACATTGTATGCCTATATGACATTCTCATAAGCCTATATGGCTATTTTGTACCTATATTTTATACTTATATCAACATATATTGATGTATGTGTACATGGATTTTTGGTTAATACAAATCTTTTTTATCGATGGTGTCTAGATTTACATGTTATAAATTCATGGTTCAATAGATATGAGTTACATGTATTGAAGTGTTTACTTTATAATGTACATGTATACTTTGTGACTTACGTGTGTTCCAATGTATATTTTGCGACTTACGTGTTTTCATGCATATACCTTGTATTCATGCATATACTTTGTCTTAAGTTGTGTATACTATGTATTTGTGTGTATACTTCAAGGCATATGTGTTTGTGACTACTTATGCTTCCCTTATTCACATGTACATGCTTGAATTATTCATGTGTATACTTATTAATTGGTTAGCTATAGGATTGATCATTGATGTCCTTCATGGTTTGTCTTGAATAAATTAATTGATTGATGGTAAACAACTATATCTAAAAGAAAAAAATGTGTTTTCAATTGGTATTCTATGAAATGATTGATAAAAAGATTCTAATATATTTAATCCTTTGATTGGAACAACTCAATTAAGCAAAGGATATGTACATAAGACTTTTCCTTTTAGATTATCAATGCATAGAAATTTCAAAAAGTATCCTTGATATTACAAAAACATATGTGTTTATACACTTCAATTGTGCACTCACCCTTTGGTTCTTTGAAAGAAAATTTTTCCTATGCCATTGTTACACTGCATAGGTAAACCAAATTTTGTATTGTGGTGCTATATTAATCTACCAATCTCAAGACCAATGTAACAATGATACAAAATAATGTTTGAAACTGCAAGAAGACATCAAAATGGCTAGTGTACTAAAAAAATTCTTATGGTTTATGAAGAACAATGATAACTCTACTCAGTTGGCTTCTTTTTTCAAAATCATACAAATTGAACCCTAGCATCAATAGACTTTGTATATCAAGCTACCACAATTCAACTTTCAAAGATGAATATTTATCATGCATGTTTTAAATGACATTCAAATTTATGGTGGTTTTGTTGTTTATATGATGTTATGTGATATTCTAATCCTAATGCATGCTTCTAGGTTGCATATATATTTATATTTTTTTTTACATGATTTTTTGTACCAACAAAACCAAATCAAACCGAACCCCCTAACCCGAACCCAAACCTCAAAACCTATTCCAACAGTCTTCATTCTACCTGTACAAACTTAATTGACCACCAAATTATGTTGCCTCTTCACTTTACCCACATTTACTCCCTCAAATATCTCTTTTTCATTCAAAACCCCTGTTTTCCCAAGTAGGGCATCATGCCATAACATACTTTTGACATCCCCTATCCTTGCATACCTTTTGAACACACCAAACTCCACAACCTCACCCTATTTCCAACCTATTCTAACTTATTTTCAAGCAATTTCTTCTTTTCACCTCTTTTAGCCTTGCTTTTAAGGGGCCTCAATTTTGAATTTTGAATAGGGGTAGCATTAGTAATCTCTTCTAATGCCTTTACCAATGCTATTTTCTTATTCCTACTCCCTATCCTACTTACATCAGGCCCATATCACCAAGACACAACTAAATAATAGGTGGAAAGGCCTATTTCAACATATTACACTTGAACCCTTAAGGGATCGATCTGATTGAACGTAGCTCAGAGTGATTCTATGTGTTTGGGTGTGAAAGAGGACCATGCCTAGCATAAAAATACATATTCAAACGCGTTGGAACAGTCTGTTTAGTCACATGAGTTGCAGAATGAAAGTTGCACCAATTTGCAACTTTCCACTACTTGCATTTGACACTTTTTCCATCAACTGGAAACTGGACACCACGGAAAAACCACTTCGAGATAACAAAAAATGAGAAAGGTTATTGTAGAGGGGTTCAACAGGATCCCATAGGATCAAACGAGAAGTTTCTAAGCATCATAGTATCCAAGTAACAACATGTTGAAGTTTGCAGCCACTTTGCACTTTGGACCCTTAAGGGATCGATCTGGTTGAATGTAGCTCAAAGCGATTCTGTGTGTTTTGGTGCGAAGGAGGACCATGCCTAGCATAAACATACCTATTCAGATGCATTGGAATAGTTTTTTTGGTCACACGAATTGCAAAACAAAAGTTTCACCACTTTGCAACTTTCCATTACTTGCATTTGACACTTTTTCCATCAACTAAAAACTAGACACCACAGGAAAACCACTCTGAGATAACAAAAAAAAATAGAGGTTATTGCAGAGGGGCCCAACATGATCCCATAGGGTTAGATGAAATTTTTTTAAGCATCACGGTATCTGAGTAATAACATGCTGAAGTTTGCAGCCATTTTGCACTTTGGACCTTGAAGGGATCGATTCGATTGAACATAGCTCAGAGCAATTCCACATGTTTGGGTGTGAAATAGGACCATTCCTAGCATAAAAATACCTATTCAGATGTGTTGGAATAGTTCATTTTGTCATACGAGTAGCAGAACAAAAGTTACATCACTTTGCAACTTTCCACTACTTGCATTTGACACTTTTTCCATCAACTGAAAACTGGACACCACAGGAAAACCACTATGAGATTAAAAAAAAATGAGAGGTTATTGTAGAGGGGCCCAACATAATCCCATAGAATCATATGAGAATTTTTTAAGCATCACGGTATCCGAATAACAACATGTTAAAGTTTGTAGCGATTTTACACTTTGGACCCTTAAGGGATCGATCCTGTTGAATGTAGCTCGGAGTGTTTCTGTGTGTTTGGGTGCAAAAGAGGACCATTCCTAGCATAAAAATACCTATTTAGATGCATTGTAATAGTTTGTTTGGTCACATGAGTTGCAAAACGAAAGTTGCACCACTTTGCAACTTTCTACTACTTCCATATGACACTTTTTCCATCAACTGAAAATTGGACACCACAGCAAAACAACTCTGAGATAACAAAAAATGAGAGAGGTTATTGTAGAGGGTCCCAACATGATCCCATGGGATCAGACAATGAGTTTCTAAGCATCATAGTATCCGAGTAACAACATGCTGAAGTTTACAACTATTTTGCACTTTGGACTCTTAAGGGATCGATTCAGTTCAACGTATCTCAGAGTGATTCCACATGTTTGGTTGTGAAAGAGGACCATTCCTAGTGTAAAAATACCTATTCAGATGTGTTGGAACAGTCTGTTTGGTCACATGAGTTGTAGAACGAAAGTTGCACCACTTTGCAACTTTCCACTACTTCCATTTGACACTTTTTCCATCAACTGAAAAATGGAAACCACAGGAAAACCACTCCGAGATAACAAAAATCAAGAGAATTTATTGTAGATGGCCCCAACATGATCCCATAGGTTCAGACAAAGATTTCCTAAGTTCCATGGTATTCGAGTAATACCTCGTCAAAGATTGCTACCCTTTTGCACTTTGGGATTTGATGTTTCATTGAACTGTGTGGTTTCGTACAGGGTGATTGTGCTCTCTTTTCAATGGAATTCGGTGAGAAGAAGAATTAACTCCATTTTAGTTTTGGTTTGGTTGGATTTCAAGTGATTTTGTGCATTTTAGAAGCCAATTACTGAGGGTCAGTTTGTATACCTTGTTTTAAGGGTTTTGAGTGCATTAAAATGTCACATTAAGCCTTTCACCCACTATATGCTTCTATAACTTGATCTAAAGGCTTATTTATGTTATACAACATGTGTACAAAGTTTTTTGCACAAGGGAGGCAAATAGATGGTTTTTAGGTGATGCCTTAAATGTCAAATGGTGCATTTTTGAGTGGAAAATGGTGGTTTATTGCTAGGGTTTGAAGAAATCTTTAGGGGAAGTGATATCTCTTGAACTTTTAAGCTTGTGTAGACCTTTTTGAAGGTTTTTTAGGCTTTGGTTGGCTGTGGGAAGGTTTTGAGTATGGGTTTTCAATAAACCCTTGCCTAACTTATAGTCTCCAAATCTCATCAAATGGGATTATCTTTTAGAGAAGGTCATCCAATGGCCAATCAAACATTAATAAAGCTTCAACACAGACCCTAAGACAAATTCCAAAGAGATCATACCATGTTTCTTTGTACCATCATTAAGATCCAATAGGCCACCTTGCATAAAGGCTATTAAATTAGCCCTATTTACAAAGAGATGACCTTTTAAACACTAGATATTCACTTAAAATCCTCAAACAACAATATGTTATGTGTCAAAACCTCCAATTCCATGATTTATTTCTAGGTCCAAGACGTCTAGACCCCTAATACACCAAACCCTCTATTTCAAGCAAAATACTTGGGGTTTTAATGAAACTCCTATCTCCCACACCTGCCATACCCCAAAAAAAGCACCAAACACACTTACCAGACCCTGTACATGGTGAATAATACATTACATGGATAGTCGTTCCCACATTTTGTCAAAACACCATTTGAAACCCTCATTTTTATCATGAAAATACCGTGCTATAGCCCTAGAACATCATCCCAAACACCCAACCTTGACTCCACAACATTCTAAATAGGTTAGGCATGTACTTTACAAGTTAGAGGACCCATTCCACAAGTTACAATAGGCAGAAAAAGTGGAATGGGTCGAATTATATCATGAAACCCTTCAATCTAAGAACATTGTGAAAGCAGGTAGTTGCAATAAAAACAAGATAACTTTCACTATACAAAGAGTTAGAACCTATAAATAGGTGAAAATGAAAGCTAATTCATCAATCTAAAACATCCAACAGGTTTTAGATCATCTTAGTGTTCATACAAGCCATACAACAACAAGAAAAGTGAGAAAAAATAGTAAATTTCTAGAAAATAACGTTCTTGATAAAAAAATGGGTTATAAATCAGCCAACGACCTCTCCTTCGAGGAATTGAGGGTTATTATACATGTTTACTATAGGAACAATAAAAGAAGAGGCTTTGAAAGGAACTCCATGAAAACTAAGCTCTCTAAATGGTATATCAAACTCTAGTTCAAAATCTTTTAGATGAGGCTGCCCCCATAGCTCTCTTACTTGTTTGACAAATCCTTGAAACTTTGTATTGATTTTATTTTTCATGTCCCTCTCTTGTTGTTCTTCCTCAATTTCATCAAGATCATACATTGAACTTCTTGCCCCTCCTAAATTTTGGACCACATCCATTACCTCCACATAAAACTCGACATCCTTGGTCTTCTTGGTTCCCACACCTTGATATGGTTATGCAAATGAAAATGAAGCAAAGTAATCATCTCCTTCTCCACTGGCTGGAAGAATGCATGCTTAATGTTTTGATACATGATATCAACTCTCTCTTCTGCTCTCATGGTTGAATATAAAAATCCAGTATGGTGGGCCTCTAGAGTTCCAGTCATCTTTCTTCCTCCTCCACCAAATGTTGGCCTGATCCATACATTTTCTAGCCTAATTGGCTTTGTTTTTGAAAGTTGAATTTTCTCCTGAGTCACCAATGTAGCTCTCTCTACCTTTTCAGAATCTTTCATTGCTACAAATCATCTATGAGATTTAATCATCTATACCACATGGTTGATGTGCTTTGAATCCTTGCATCCAAAGGAAATTTCCTTTACATAAATACTGCTAGGGAATTTCAATGTTGCCATTGTAGTTGGTATTAAATTTGGTACCTGCAACATGAAGAGTGATTATGATTCCTCTTGTACATTAGAGGGTTCATATCCTTGATCTGACTCTTCTTAATTATCAAAATCAAAATCACTAGCTTCCATATTCAAAAGTTCCTAACCAACATCTTCAATAAATTTATTTGGATCATCAGTAATAGTCTTCAAAATTGGCCACTAGTACAAGTTCATCCTGCTTTCATAATACTTTATAACCATGGAGTTAAGCCATTCCTTGATGCCATCAAGTAAATATTGAGGAATGGCGTCAATGCGGAGTACATCTCACTTGAATTCTTTGAAAGAAATAGCCATATCAAATTCCTTTTTCCCAAGTCCTACTCTCTCAAGGTTAACAATCTCAATCTCACTAATAGCGATTACTAAGAAAGATAATTCCACCAACTCTACCAAACAATTTACCATAGGAACAATAAAAGTAGAGGATTTGAAAGGAACTCCATGAAAAGCAAGCTCTCTAAATGGTATATCAAACTCTAGTTCAAAATATTTTAGATGAGGCTTCTCCCATAGCCCTCTTACTCACTTGACAAATCCTTGAAACTCTGTATTGATTTTATTTTTATTGTCCCTCTCACGTTGTTCTTCCTTAATTTTATCAAGATCATACATTGACCTTCTTTCCCCTCCTAAAGTTTGGACCACATCCATTACCTCCACATAAAACTTGACATCCTTGGTCTTCTTGGTTCCCACGCCTTGATATGGTTATGCAAATGAAAATGAAGCAAAGTAATCATCTCCTTCTCCGCTGGTTGGAAGAATGAATTCTTAATTTTTTGATACATGTTATCAGCTCTCTCTTCTACTCTCATGGTTGAATACCAAAATATAGTATGGTGGGCCTCCAAAGTTTGAGTCATCTTTCTCCCTCTTCCACCAAATTTTGGCCTGATCCACACATCTACCATCCTAATTGACTTTGTTTTTGAAAGTTGAAGTTTCTCCTGAGCCACCAGTGTAGCTCTCTCTGCCTTTTCAGACTCTTTCATTGCTATAGATCATCTTTGGGATTTAATCATTTGTACCACATGGTTGATATGCTTTGTATCCTTGCATCTAAAGGAAATTTAATCAACATAAATACTGCTACTCTCTAAAGGTTAACGATCTCAATCTCACTAATAGTACATTTACAACCATATTCAAATATTTTCCTTCAAAAGGACACAAATTCAAATATTGACTTAAATAGCCTTAAAGAGGCTTTAAATAGCCAAGTTACAAATGATTCTACATCTTTCCAATCATGCCTAACTATTCTTTTTTTAACTAACATGACTTCTTACATTATAAATCAATTGTGGATGTGTTATGACCGTATTCAATTAACAAAACTCAAAACACAAAACTAACTTAAAAGAATTTCATGCACCAAATTTGCTCAATAACCTTGGTGCCCCCGCACCAAATTTCATTATTTTAGTAAAGGCCATTACAAGTAAATTTCATTACAATGCATTAGGTACTCTATTCTCACAGATATTTTATAATGTCACTCATACATTCAAGATTCTCTTATAATGTATACATCATAGGTTCTCATTTAGAGGTTAACTTCAAATGAGAAACTTGAGATTCCCTCGCAAAGCTTCAAACACTCTTTTATAATGGCTTAAAACCAGAATTGAGATTTGTCAAGATCATGAAAATAAGGATGTTGCATTGCTTTTTTGGCTGAGATTCTCTTGGATGGTTGTAAAATCAGTATTTTCTGCAAGGAGAGACCAATCAATTTCTACTAGTTTAGTTGTAGATACGCAAAGTAAAAGAATAAAAAGAAATAACTCATCCAAAATGGAAATGAAATGAAAATAGATGGAAGGCACTTATAGATAGGCATGGAAGTCTCTCAACTTAGTCACTCCTAGCCATACATCTTCACTGGGAGTTCCAAGATACCTATTGCACACAATACCTTTCATGAATAGAATATCTTGAAATTCGAGATGTTATAATTTCTACATCATAGGTGCTCATGATAAGGTTAACTTGAAATGAATAACTTGAAATTCCCTCACCAAGATTCGCGCACACTTTTGTAATGACTTATTTAATCATAATTGAGATTTTTCAAGATCATCAAAATAGAGATGTTTCATTGCTTTTCTGCCCGAGATTCTCTTGGATGGCTAATAAATCTGCATTTTCTACAAGGGGACACCAATCAATGTTTACTGGGTTACTTACAGATACAAAAAGTAAAATAAGATGATAGCATTAGCATCAAAAAAATTAACTTGGATACAAATATAAATTAATAAGAACCATTGTGCATATACTTACAAATTAATCTAATGAACCATCTGGGTTTGCTTTACTCTTTATTGTGTCAAGTATTGCCTCATGGTCAAACTCATGGACCTTCCACAAGGTCTTGTTCAAAGGTCTACCCCCATGTTTGGTCAAATGAACATTGGGTGCCACACAAGGTTTGAGTAATGAAAGAAACTTATGATGCATGTTAAAGTCTTGAAACAACCAATGTTTAACACTCTTATGTGGGTACCTTCTAAGCCACGTTCCAGTGAAATTGATGTTTTGGTTAGTGAAATTGAGTTTCTAATTTGGGCAGCATTATTTTATGTTAGATTGAGCATAAGTAGGGTATTTTAGACTTGTATGAATAGTTGTCAAGTTTTGGAGTGTTTGGCAAGTGCCACTTTCAATAAAACCTAAGGTTTCTAAGCCTAGGGAGAGGGTTTTATGGTTTGGGTGGTAAATGATTGAATGTCTGCAATCTAACACTGTAATTTGAATCTTTTGATAAATATAAAGTGCTTCCCCAAGGTTTCAGGAGATTTGGACAAGTTTTGAGGGTGGTCCCTTTGTAAAAGTGGGCTAACTTGGGCACTTATAAGCGTAGAAAACCTGATTTGTGTAGTTTGGTACAAAACAAGCATTGGTGATTGTTAGATATGTTGAAAGGCTCTGTAATGGGTCCCTGATGTGTGTTGTGTTGTGAGTTGAAAGGTTGTGTGAGTGTAATTATACCTAATTGAGTGGCTTTGATATGCTACAAAGGGACAATGTGAATATGCTGAATGAAGAGATCCTGATGAAAATGTAAATTGAAAATTGTGTTTGCAGATTGGAGTTGTGTGTTGCAGGCCTCCTCCTACTGCATTAGGAGTATATTCCAATTTTTTAGAGACATGTATGGAAAATTTGGTAGCATAAACAAGGCAATCAACTAGTTTGTATAATTGTTTGACAAAATACCTCAATGAAAGCTTTGAAAGCATACACAAAGTCAATTTTTAAATAACAAAATGCTTCAAAGAGATGTGGTTTAAAAATGTAATTGGAAAGTGTATAGAATTGTGTAATTTAAAATGTCCATTAACAACATAAGGTTGTAACATGACAAACAGACAATGATCAACATGGAATATGCAAAACAATAAAAATGAAAGCAAGCGATAATAGAATGAAAAAAAATGTACAAAGACTTCACATACCTAAAAAATTAGAGTTTCAAATGGAGGAGTTCTACCCAATTATGTAGCCTTTGGTTCTTCTTTCCTCAAACTCCTCAACAATTTGACTTAAATTCAAAAGCTTGTTCCCCTCCAAACTTCAATTGTATATCAATTATCACTCGAATTCAAAACTGAATTGATATTATGTCTTTCAACATGAAAACTCTACTATTTCATGCAAAGGTGGTGGAATCTAAAAATCATGCATGGACACTTCCCTCAATCATCAAAAAGAAATTTTTTGATAGAGCATGCGTAGAATCAGGAGAATATGTAGAATGTGGGCTGATATCACAGGTATATTATGGTTTTTACCATTTTTAGTGCAAGATATAACATGCTTGCATTATAACGCGAGTGCGTTATCTCTTCCTAGAACGACTGTCTCTACTTCTTAAAAACACGCTCGCGTTATCATAAAACTAGTTTTTTTATACATCTATTTTATCTCTTTGTCTATACTCTCTCCCACTCTCTCACACCCTCTCCCACTCTCTCTCCCACTCTCTCCCACCCTCTCCCACTCTCTCCCACTCTCTCCCACTCTCTCCTACCCTCTCCCACTCTCTCCCACCGTCTCCCACTCTCTTTCTGTTTGTTGATTTTGATGTTTGTCTGATTTGATTTGCTGACGATTTGCCGATGAAAATTGATGATTTTGATTGATTTGAGATTTTCCCGCGATCTCTGATTGATTTTGATCCTGACGATTTGTCGATCGCCTGATTTCGACCTGATTTCGGTCGATCCTGATTTTTCTGATTTTGATTTTGATCGATTTGATTTTGCCTCTGATTTCGACTGATTTGATTTTGATTTCTTGGCACTTTGATCTGATCTGACTGATTTTGATTTCGCCCGATTTTTTGATTTTTTGATTTTGATTTTGATTTTTTGATCGCGCCTGATTTTGATTTTTGATTTGATTTTGATTTTGATTTTGATTTTGATTTCTTTGATTTCAAAAATGATTTCGATTTTGATCCGATTTGATTTCTGATTTTCGATTTCGATTGTTTTGATTTCTGATTTTGATGAATTTTCTACTTCTTTTAGAATGTGCGCCAATGCTATGAGTAGAAAGTTGGTTTTTATAGTTTTATTTTCTCTCTTTGTCCATTCTCTCTCACACTCTATCCCACCTTGTCCCACTCTCTCCCACCCTCTCTCTGAAATATTCTGAGCCAAATTTTTTTTGTTTTTCAATTAACAGATTACAACATTACAAGCAAGTACCTGTTAAGGTTAGAAGATAAACCCAAACGTACGGAAACAACTCTAACCAGTATGGCACCGATGATGGCGAGCATTGGTCAAAGGATCTTCTACTCTAAATGTTTGAAAGGGAACTCAACGTCAAGTATGTGCTACCCAATCCAATGCGGAGTGAGGGGCGACCATATGACGGAGTGATTACAGAAAGCAAAGCTTGAAATGAAATGCTGAAAGTTGAAACTACTCAACACCCAGAATGTGCTTGCTCACCCAGAATGGGAAGTCGCTACCATAGGGCAGAGTTCTAACTATTTCAAACTAGTACTGAAAACAAGAACAAGTATTACAAATAATGACAAAGCAATATTAAAGAATACTGGTCAGTACTACTGCCAGTTTACAAAATATGATTATTACCTGCAATGTCAATATATCAAATTCTTCCAGATGGAGTATTCAACAATATATTTGCTACAAGCTCTAAGTAAACCACAATGCCAAACCCAAATCAGAATATGCAGATTGTTAGAACTGTCACAATCAGATCTACACTTTTATCATATGACCAACAGCTTACAAAAGTATTCAAATGCTCATAACTCCCTAATAACTTGCTCAATGGACACTTTTTCTGAAGCACAATACTCCCAGCAAGATGGTGCTCAAGCTAATATTAGAAAACAGACTCTAAATGCAGCTAACAAATTAATGCACAAATCCCAATGCAAGAAAAGGTACAGCCCAGCTGAGAAAATCGATTTCCTTTTAAAAATTGTAGACTCAACTAAAAATTCTATAATTTGGAGAATAGATTCGCCCTTTCCAAACAATTGGATTGAGACAATGCCCAGAACTAATATTTTTGTATTTTTTGAGATATGAATAAAAACATGAAATCTGCTGTCTAAAACAATGAAATATGCTGAGACCACTAAATGCCAAACAGATCTAAGAATGCAGCTAGCTAAATACGAAGCACAAACTAAATGCAACTCACAAATTGATTGAATCACCACTAGATGTTGTCTTGCAAACATGAAGCGATGCCCAGGCTAGGAGGCCTTCATTCCTCGAAGCAGTTCTAGAGCCAATCCGGCAGCATAACAGTATAGTAGACCAAAGATGAAGAAATGATGCACAAGACTCCTTTTTATAAGTTTCGTTTGACTTCACGAAACCCTAAAATCCAACTCAATGTTCAAACCCTAGCTCTTTCTTCAATATGTCATCCTTTTCCCTTTTAGCTCAATATTCATATTTTAATTAAATCATCACCTTGATAAATGCGCCCCAAATTAACTTGCTTTGACTTTGGAGAATTCATCAAATATTAAATATGTCCTTAATGATGGCGCCACCCTTTGAGTCCACCTTTTAAAATAACATTAAGTCATTCGACTAGGCCAAGGTGATAAATTATAATGTTATTTTAAGTGAAATGAGCTAACTCTAAAACTATTCTCGGGCTCGGAACCGAATACGGTACTTTGGCCACCGGGCGGGGCTGGCTCAACCGCCTCGAGACCATCCCCGCTGGCTTATCACAAAAATAGAATTTGCATTTCAAAAAATAGTAAATCTAGAAAATGCTCAATGCTCTAGATGAACATACCCTCACAAGCTCTTCTAAAACCTGTAAAGAATCCGCCATTAAATCCACCATCTCTGAGCAATGACCTCCTCAAAAATAGGAAACCCTAAATTTAACTTCCGACTAGCCTTCGGGTTCCCAAAGAAAGGCCAACGGTCACTGGAAATGTCAGTTTTGAGAAGGGGACATTACAGTCCGCCCTCCCCAAGATTGCTTGTCCTCAAGCAATCGCAAACCAGGATGCTGCAGAATCTCATCACTTTCCCAAGTCGCATCCTCCATAGGCAGGTTCGTCCACTTTACCAGACATTCTCTGATAGTTCTATTCCTCAAAGAACGTTCCCTGAAATCAAGAATTTCCTCTGGAATCAGAACCAACTGTCCCTCTTCATCTAACGGTGGCAACTGCGATGAAGCAACCACATTATGTCCTAGTGCCTTCTTGAGGCGAGACACGTGGAAAACATTATGCACTCTGCTATCAGAAGGTAGCTCTAATTCATAAGCTACTGCCCCAACTTTTCTGATGACCCTGAATGGCCCATAGAAGCGAGGTTTGAGCTTCTCAGCTCCACTCTTCTTGAGAGTAGACTGTCTATAAGGTTGTAGACGAAGATAGACCATATCCCCAACCTCAAACGAACGCTCAACACGCCTCTGATCAGCATACAACTTCTGCTGATTTTGTGCAATCTGTAAATTATCCTTCAAGGACCTCATTATGTCTTGACTATGCTGCAACAAATCCTTGGCTAAAGGTGCTTTGCTGTCACCAAACACCAAATCTGCAAAATTGGGTGCTTCATACCCATAAAGTGCCAAGAACGGAGACATCTTAATCAACATGTGGAAAGAAGAATTGTAGCAGTACTCGCCTATATGCAGCCACTTAACCCATGCTCTCTGCTATTCTGACACATAGTTTCTCAAGTAGCCCTCCAACCACTTGTTCACTACTTCTGTTTGTCCATCAGTTTGGGGGTGATAACTCGTGCTTGGAGTGAGCACAGTACCACTCATTCTGAAAACTTCTTGCCAAGCAGTATCTTTAGGAACTTGTCGTCCCTAATACTCTACAATATTCTTTGGCAACCAAAATTCTAACACTTCGAAGAACAAATCTGCAACTTGGCTACGAAAAGTGCGGCCGGTAATGGCAAAGAAATGAGCAATGAGCGACCCGTCAATCCACCACTGAATACACCTTCCCTTTGGGCCTTGGGCAACCCAGTTGATGAAATCCATCGGTGATACTTTCCCATTTTTGATTAAATAGAAGGGTTGCAACAAATCAAGCAGGTAATGTATGCTCATTTTTATTCGGCTTGACAAACGTGACATTCCCTAATGTAATGCTGAACTTAACCTCAATCCTTTCCAAGAAAAACCTTTCTGGTTTCCTCCGTGTTTTATAGGTCTTGAAAACCTTTGGTGACCAAAGTAACCTGAATGTCATGAAAGTCAAAAGAATTTTCTTCTTAAGCTTAGAATCAGCTACCAGGAAGATTCTCCCCTTATACCGGATCAATCCCTCAACCACCTGGTACCTTTCATCATGGAAAGTACCTTCCAGAATGCTGGTTGCAAACTGATTTTTGGCATAATCAGCAAGCAACATGTCTCTCCAATCTGCAGTAAGCTCACACAATGAGCTAAGATGAGGCCTTCTGGAGAGAGCATCGGCCACGACATTATTTTTCCCTTTGACATATTCAATGTCAAAGTTGTAAGCTTGAAGCTTACTCACCCATTTCTGTTGCCTCTCATTTAGGTCTTTCTGGTGCATGAAATGCTTGAGGCTATTGTGGTCCGTCTTAACCACGAACTTGTTCCCGACCAAGTACTGCCTGAACTTGGCTAATGCATGCATAATGGCAAGCATTTCTTTGTCATAGATTGAGTATGTCCTTTCAACACCCCGTAATTTTCTGCTCTCAAACACGATAGGGTGTTTGTCTTGCATCAGGACAGCCCCCACTCCTTCACCTGATGCATCACATTGCAGCTCGAATGGCTTGGAGAAATTCAATAGCAAACCGACACAAGCTCATGATCTTCTTGAACTTATCAAAATAATTTGAGCCTTTTCTCACTGGGCAAAGGCTCTCTTTGGTGTGAGATTAGTAAGGAGATTCTGAATACCCCACGTAATTCTTCCGATAAAACCACAAAGACCCAAAACTTTCAACCGGAAGCCAAGCTCGAGGTGGCTAATCAACTATCATGGATCTTTTCCCGATCCACCTTTCACTCCTCAAGACCGATTATGTGGCCAAGGTACAAGAACTCCTCCATTCCAATTCACATTTGGAAGCTTTTATGTAACAAGCTCCCGTATTCCATGATACTGGGCACTTCCGCGCTTTTTGAGGCGCATCTTCCCACGTCTTGCTGTAAATCAGAATGTCATCAAAAAATATCAACACAAACGTCCTTAACTGATTCTGAAAAACACGGTTCATGCAAGACTAAAAGGTAGCCGGAGCGTTAGTCAACCCAAATGGCATGACTAAGAATTCAAAATGGCCATAGTGACATCTGAAAGCTGTCTTTTCCACATCTGATCCCCTCATTTGTATCTGATGGTAACCCGACCTCAGATCAATCTTCGAAAAGAACTTAGCCCCATGTAGCTCATCAATGAGCTCATCTATCCTGGGAATGGGGTATCTATTTTTGATGGTGCTTTGGTTCAAAGCACGATAGTCCACGCACACGCGCATGGTACCATCCTTCTTTTTCACAAGAACCACTGCAGATGCAAGTGCTCTGCTTCGGCTTATGAAACCCATCTCCAATACTCTTTCTCAGCGATTCATCCTTGTCTCTTCTCGGATACTTCCCGAGTATGGAGTTGTGATCACCGTTTAGCCCTTCCTTGAGCTCTAAGTGATGTGTTCTCGAACCTCGATCGTGAGGTGGTCTAGGAGGTAACCAAGCAAACACTTTACCTTCTGAGAGTAGCTAATCGAATATCCCAGGATGCTTCATTGCTTCACTGGACTAGTCGAAGAATCATACACCGCGTACTCCACCCACTTGGTCATGACGCATCAACCTTCCATCCTCTTGAATGACACAACTGAGGGGCTCATTTGACATTCTCTCAACACCAATCTCTTTTCCATCTGATTGAAATTTGAGTTCCATGGTTCTGGCAGTATTTAAAGAGATCTTCTCCGTAGATCTGTGAAACGAATGCTGCTATGACAAGATCCGGTATTCCAATATACAACTAATATGAAGTCATCCCTTGACTTCCTCAGAATTGCCCAATTGCATTGACATGTTGGGAACTTCTTGGTGCATGTGAGATGAAACCCACGCCAGTTCATAACTCAAACCCTCAAAGTCTTCGCTTGGTAAACTCTTCTTTGCCACCACAACTGCCTCATGAAGTTATGTGTTGCTCCAGTGTCAATTAAAGCAACAATGCGCTGCCCTTTGATCATCCCACGAACTTTGAAAGACTCATTCTTTTGGAAGCTCGAAAGTTGAGCCAATGTACCACCACCTTCTTTTTCACTTTCAGACTCTTCTGGAGTTTTTTCTTCATCGCTGTCCTCAAAATCAGCTTGCTGATCAGAAAAATCAGAATTGCTTTCTTCAGCTGTATAGAACTCAATTTGATGGATTTTAGCACCCTTTGGGCACACATGATCTTGGGACCATTTTTCCCAACAACGGAAACATAACCCCTTTCTTCGGAGTTCATTGATAGTCTCTGGATCCAATCTTGTGCCATGAGGTTTCTGTGGTTTAAACTCCTTATGGTGAGGCTTTTGATGAAACTTTTTCCCTCTATCCCCCTTGTGAAATGCTGGTTTGGAATGGAACTTTGCTTTGGGAGCAGCCCACTCCATGTTTCTAGCTTTCTTCATTGCTTCTTGTAAGGACGGTGGATCAAATGCTTTGATCCAACCCTTGAGTGGCTCCATCAATCCTTCGCTGAATAGGATCACTAATCTTCTCTCCGTGATTCCAGTGACCATAACTGAAAGTCTTTGAAACTCAGCTATGTAGGCATCAACAGTGCCATACTGCCTCAACTGTGCCAACTCCCTAAAATGCACTTCTGGGTCCTTCTTCTCGAACCTCTCAATGAGTCTATTGGTGAACTCATCGTAGCTAGTGATAGACCCATGACCTAAGGTGACTAGGCCATGGTACCACCACTCATGCGCCACCCCATCTAGGTGTAGCGTAGCGAATCTAATCGCTTCTTCTTCAGCCATTGGCCTAAGAGCCAAATAGTTGTCTAGCTTCTGTATCCAAGCTCGAGCAGAATTATTATCGCTTCCATCAAAATGGGCAAGCGTAACCTTGTTGATAGCTTGATGCCAGTCTCCTTGTGCTGGAGTTCTTCTTTGATCATAATTTCTCCCTTGGCCTCTATCCTTCCTTCTATACTCCATGTAATCATTGAAGGACATGTCAAGTTTGACCTCATCAGGAAGGGTGTCATACTCCGTACGGCCTATCCTCACCCTCTCCAAAGATGAAGCATTTTCTTCAGGGTCAGGATGTGGGTTAGCTGGCGCCAAAAATGTGGGTTTGAATGGTCTAGCAGAAATGTAAGTGTTGCTCACTGAAGGTTGGGCAACATGACCATTGTGCTGGTTGGAAGCAGTGTGCTCCCCGGCATGCCCTGTATTGTGTTGTGGAATATTGGGACCCAATTTCCCCAACATGAGAGAAAACATATCCAACAAAGCATCCATCTTCTTATCGAGTCCTTGACCTAGATTGGCTGAATTGTCTATACCCTTCCCACTGTCACCTCTGTTGCCAGAACTTCTTTCATTATCCCCCATTTCTGTTTCTTGTGAAGGATCCCAATTAGCCCTCAAAATCTCTGAAGCTGTTTGACCTTCTGGGGCTTGATACAACTGTGTCTGAACTGTGTCTCTCTTGTATACTCTTGCCAAATACCTCTATTCTCTGTCACTCATAGAAAGCTGATTTCACAGGATGGCAGGATGCGTGGCTCTAATACCACTGAAATATTCTGAGCCAAATTTTTTTTGTTTTTCAATTAATAGATTACAACATTACAAGAAAGTACCCGTTAAGGTTAGAAGATAAACCCAAATGTACGGAAACAACTCTAACCAGTATGGCGTCGATGATGGCGAGCATTGGTCAGAGGATCTTCTACTCTAAATGTTTGAAAGGGAACTCAACGTCAAGTATGTGCTACCCAATCCAATGCGAAGTGAGGGGTGACCATATGACAAAGTGATTACAGAAAGCAAAGCTTGAAATGAAATGCTGAAAGTTGAAACTACTCAACACCCAGAATGTGCTTGCTCACCCAGAATGGGAAGTCGCTACCATAGGGCAGAGTTCTAACTATTTCAAACTAGTACTGAAAACAAGAACGAGTATTACAAATAATGTCAAAGCAATATTAAAGAATACTGGTCAGTACTACTGCCAGTTTACAAAATATGATTATTGCCTGCAATGTCAATATATCAAATTCTTCCAAATGGAGTATTCAACAATATATCTGCTACAAGCTCTAAGTAAACCACAATGCCAAACCCAAATCAGAATATGCAGATTGTTAGAACTGTCACAATCAAATTTGCACTTTTATCATATGACCAGCAGCTTACAAAAGTATTCAAATGCTCATAACTCCCTAATAACTTGCTTAATGGACACATTTTCTGAAGCACAATACTCCCAGCAAGATGGTGCTCAAGCTAATATCAGAAAACAGACTCTAAATGCAGCTAACAAATTAATGCACAAATCCCAATGCAAGAAAAGGTACGGCCTAGCTAAGAAAATTGATTTCCTTTTAAAAATTGTAGACTCAACTAAAAATTCTATAATTTGGAGAATAGATTCGCCCTTTCCAAACACTTGGATTGAGACAATGCCCAGAACTAATATTTTTGTATTTTTTGAGATATGAATAAAAACATGAAATCTGCTATCTAAAACAATGAAATATGCTGAGACCACTAAATGCCAAACAGATCTAAGAATGCAGCTAGCTAAATACAAAGCACAAACTAAATGCAACTCACAAATTGATTGAATCACCACTAGATGTTGTCTTGCAAACACGAAGCGATGCCCAGGCTAGGAGGCCTTCATTCCTCGAAGCAGTTCCAGAGCCAATCCGGCAGCATAACAGTATAGTAGACCAAAGATGAAGAAATGATGCACAAGACTCCTTTTTATAAGTTTCGTTTGACTTCACGAAACCCTAAAATCCAACTCAATGTTCAAACCTTAGCTCTTTCTTCAATATGGCGTCCTTTTCCCTTTTAGCTCAATATTCATATTTTAATTAAATCATCACCTTGATAAATGTGCCCCAAATTAACTTGCTTTGACTTTGGAGAATTCATCAAATATTAAATATGTCCTTAATGATGGCGCCACCCTTTGAGTCCACCTTTTAAAATAACATTAAGTCATTTGACTAGGCCAAGGTGATAAAATAACATTTAAATTATAATGTTATTTTTTAAGTGAAATGAGCTCAACTTCCCAAAACTGCATTCTGAAGCCTGAAACTGAATATGCCACTTGAGTCAACTGAAGGGGAAGGTCAACTGCCTGAGACCATCCTGTTTACTGCCAAAAATAGAATTTACTAAATATAGTAAATTCCAGAAAATGCTCTGAATGCCAAGATGAACATACCCCTGCGAAGCTCTCTGAAAACCCAAAAAGAATCCACCATTGAATCCATCATCTCTGAGCAATGACCTCCTCAAAAATAG